>JAULKQ010003414.1:0-16006 GCA_032356285.1 Smithsoniella earleae
CACTGGGTTATCGTGAAATATTTGTATGACAGCTAGGAATGGAGAAATGAGGCAGCCGGGTTAGGTTGAAACCTAATTATCATGAACTGACTGTAACCAGTTGGGTTTCCTAACACTGTACAGATATTCCTCAGTTTTCACTTCCAACCGTCAAGAGATTAGATTAACCAGAGTATATATGACACTGCTGTAAGGCATACCTGCCCTGACAGGCGCACGTGGTTCCCCTCAGCAACAAGAGTCCCGAAGGCGAGTGCTTCAGCCATTCCCCAGTCCACTAACGCCTCAGGAGAGCTGACCATTTTTGCACGCTCACTGTAAACCTTCTTGATTTGACGGTGAGGCTTGAATGACTCAGGAATGGTGGTGATGGCCTTGCCGACTTGTTCCAGAAGATCAGCCGGCACTCCTAGAGAGAAAACAACACTGTCAGGTCTTCAGTAGCTCTTGCTGGTTGTAATTGCTTCAGAAAAAGTGAGCAGAAATCAGGGCTAAGTACCTGTGTTTCGGATGCGAGAAAGCTGCGCTGGTCCATGGAAACCCGACCAAACACTGGACAACCATTCTTCTACTTCAGACTTGTGGTCAGCTGCAGCTTCATATTCCTGCTGAAGAGTGCTGTGGATACGGTTATGGATAGCCTGGACTTCCTCTCCAGTGACAACCCCATCTTGCTTCAGTTTGTCAATGTACTGTTCGTGAACGCTGCGGTGCCCTTTGATAACCTGCGGGAAAACCAGTGTTACGTTGCTCGTTGAAATGGGCAGATGGTGTATACTACCCAGTTACATAAGATCCTGCTGTTCGACGAACACTGTGCGAGCAACCGGTTGCCGTGTTACCGGTGGGACCAGCACGACAGGAAGGCCTCGAAGATCCGTCGAGTTAGGAAAGAGAGCTGCTTTGGCACGTGAAGCAATACAGCATGTGGAATGAGGTTGCGATTGTTGAGGTAGCACGCGGGTGCTTCCGAGCCAGAGCTTGCAGCACTACGAACGTCATTCAAAGCAGCGCTGCCAGGCATGCAACGAAGGTATGGGTAACTTATGACGGACACACCGAGTACATCAGAGGATGCGTGAACATGGGCTCGTCGATTTCGTTATGGCCACGGCGCCGATAGCAGACCAGGTCCACAACAACGTCAGTGCCCCACGTCTGTCTCCACTCTGCTGCAAGCTCGCACGCTCGGACTACTGCTTCAGCATCATCGCCGTTCACATGGAATATTGGGCACTCGATAGACTTCGCGACATCAGTGCAATACGGAGATGAGCGGGATGCTCGCGGGTCAGTTGTAAAGGCAACTTGGTTGTTTACCACAAGGTGGACGCACCCCCCGACACGGTAGCTGGGCAACTGGCTCATGTCTAGTGTCTCGAATACGATTCCCTGGACCAATCACGATTTGCAAGGACGCCGCCCGGCACCGCACGCCGAATTTCAAGCTTTGTGATCACCACAGCATAGGCACGAACAAAACACAGCAGCTACCGTAGCCTAAATGAGGAAAATGTAAATTGAAGAATTATAAAAGGTACTGTGGTCGGGAATGGGATTCGACCTATGAAGTCAACATTGTTGAAGGCGAGTCCGAGAGGGCTTTACCTGTCCAGAGAAGGACCCGTCACCGTGAAGGAGTACCGGCATGCATGTTTTTCCTGTTCTGTCATCTGAGTAGTACTGTTTAGCTCGGCATTTTCCCAGTACGACGGTATTCACGGCCTCAAGATGACTCGGATTTGCCATGAGAGAAAGATGAACTCTGCGACCGAACGTTGTTGGCCGGTCAAATGAAGTTCCGAGATGATACTTGACGTCTCCAGATCCTAGAAAGCAACATTTAGTTGTTGGTAGGAGATGCTCAGTCAGCACAATATACACTGTTTCCGCAAGCATCATTGTGAACGGGAAATTGCAAAACAGCAAGCGGATGCATACCTAGATATTGGTCAGATCCTGCTTTTGGCGCTCTGCCACCGAATTCAGTGAATATTTGGCGCAATGGCTTCCTGACTACGTTGCCGAGGACGTTGAGACGACCGCGGTGAGGCATCCCGATGACGACGTTCTCCACCCCTTCATCTGCAGCGGTATCAATCAAAGCCTTCATACCTGGCACTAGTGCTTCAGCACCCTCCAGCCCAAATCGCTTCGCAGCTGCATATTTGTTCGCACAGAACGTCTCGAACATGTCGGACCATGCCAATCGGTCAAGGATGAGCTTCTGGCGTTCCGCAGAGAATTGATACTGCGATGGGAGCTCAATGCGCTGCCTCAACCAGTTACATTTTTCGCTGTCGGGAATGTGCATATACTGCAAACACCGACCTGCCCTGTTGAGCACCTACTCAGTAGATCATGCAAGGTGGAGAATATCGAACCTCAAATCCAATGGATCCACAGTATGTTGTTCTAAGCTGATCCAAGATTTCGCGGAGAGTTCTGACTGGCCGCTGTTCGCTGAGAAAACCGGACATGTTCCATGAGCCCACATAAAATCTGCAGCACATAGGCTGGTATAAGTTACCGAAATGCCAAAATAAATCTGAATAGTCGCAGAATCACTTCCGAAACATACTGTCTGTCCAAGTCATCGCTTGTAAAGCCATAGGCCTCCGGATCCAAAATGTCCGGGACTGCGCGATCCCACAGTCTTAAAGGATCAAGGTTAGCAGCAAAATGGCCGTTTACCTGTACGAGACCAGGTATATGGTGTCAGCTGGCTCCGTAATGGAAGTGGTCGCGGTACATTGTGAGTTCCCGGAACAAGAAGGATATATCCACCTGATGAGCACGAATCAAGAGCAGAAGCCGCATTGACTCTTGAATAGTTTGATTTGATACAGCAGCTGCTGACAGTGGAGACATCAGACCCGGAGGGCTCTTTCCACGCTCGAAGTCGTAGAACCGCTCTGACACTGTTTCCATTTCTGTGCCCTGATCTGCAATCAATCAATTGCCATTGTATAATGCACAATCCAGGCACTCATAGAAGTAGAGCAAACGTACTGGGGGTGCGTACTGGCCAGTTGAAAGAAAGAAGCCCATGTCTTGTCAACGCTGCTTGGGTCGATCTGATACCTCCTTTCCAGCTCTTCTAAATAAGAGCTCGATGTTCCATCAAGGAAGTTATCATATAGCTTGCTGATAGGCAAAGGTTTAGGAACAGGATCGGGCTTTGCTAATGTTGCAGTCCCATGAAAAGCTGAGGCATACACCCCTTGTACAAGCAAAGCAGCTTGGTTGGCGCTCCTAAAGGAGCCTTTAGACAGCGACCACATCCTCAAAATTTCTGTATAAATTGTGAAAGATAGTCTTCGTACATCAGCTCGACGCTGATTTGCTCAAGCTAGCATTGTTCCGAGGAGACAAAGGAGCAGCCCGACGCAGTGGTCTACGCAGGGTTCCAGTATGTCGCCACTTTTCCAAGGAGTACCTGTGTTCTAATCAGAGCCCGGGATATGATAAGAATTCGAGTATTGTGAGGTTTGCCTCGCGCCTCGCGTCTAATTTGCTCTCAGCTGGGCCCAGGCTATAGAGCCATGCATGCAATGCCACGCGTTCAATGTGACTAGGTACCGATTTTCGAAAAGAATGACACAGCTGCGAATATCATGAATCGATGTACATGTGACCACGGAGACTGAGCACAATCTGTCATTTTCTTCATAAAATTTCTGTTAAACACACCTACTGCTTTTCGGGCCACAGTTATACGCTTACGATGCGGGAAATTCTCGCTTTATCGTGACGTGTTACATTATACCTAAAGAAAAGTGCGCAACTCATACTGAGGATTTATAATCAAGGCATTTAAATTCGAGAGGTGACAAGTTGTGCAAAGACCACTAACCGCGTTTTCTGTTTGATCCAGTTTCTCCCGAGAAACTGTTTGATTACGACGCTTGTTTGATATGGGCAAAAACTGGCCGATCACTTCGTAGTTTGTTGTGGGGAGATGGTATACCCACTTATAGACTCTGCTCAACATTGATTCAATCTTCTAGGTACTACCCATTCCATATCAAGTTACACACTCATCTGTGGCATAGGGGTACTCTTGCTTCGCACTCCAACTTCGAGCTCCAGTCGCATGAACCAAGGTCCGCTGGTACTACTGTCGCAACTTGAACCTAAAAGATTCTTTCTGCACATGAACTGTCATTGAGCACTTCGGTTATGAGGGGTTTCTTTCAGGTATAGAGCTCGGCCAAAATGTTCAGAAGCCGTGTCTGGAATGAGCTTATAAGCTCGGGTAAAGGGCAATATGGAACCGCCCATTTATTACCACCGTTGAGATATTTCTCCTCTGCGTCTGCAGATACCTGGTCGCGCGAAGAAACTAGCCAAGTATGCCTCCAAATGCTGATAGTCTGTTGACTCAAATGATTTCACACACCCCCGTTCTCGTGACATTAATTTCCATCCTCCTTAGATTATGTCATTCGTAAACTTGCAACTCCAAGTCTCATTTAAGAGTTGATGCATTTAGCGCAGGTGAAGAATCGTTTACTGTATCGCGCCAAGCAGCGGGGCCATCTTGAATTGGATATACTTATTGGAGAATTTGTAGAGAATAAGCTGCCTTCCATGAATGTTGGACAGCTAAAAGAAGTAGAGGAAGTTCTTGCACATGAGAATCCAGACTTGTGGACGTGGCTTACACAGCAACAGGCACCCCCTCGCCAGCTAGAAAAGAACCAGTTTTTCCTGGTGTGCAACTAGATTTTACCTATTTACAGTGACTGACGGATGGTGAAATGCATTTGAAAAGAAGCGTGCAAGTGTCACAATGTCACGACTAAAGCTTAAGTCCTTCGTCATGCAAATTGAATTGATAAACTTCACGCACAAGTCAAATTGTACACCAGAAGTACTCTGAGATACACTTCCATACATGCAGTACCATAAGGCTTTTAAAAACAATGGTAAAATTTGAATCGTTTGCAGGAGCTCACCAAGTTGATAGATCATCGACTTTCAAGATGCTATTTAGGCACAAGGGCAGCCCAAGGCCAGAAGTGGGTAAATGCATGGGCAGATAAAGGGTTCTATGAGAAGACCTACAGTTCTCCCCATACTTGTGAACCACCAAAACAGGAGTAATTCAGCAGTGGGCATCACTATGTGGTTTTGTTGTTTGAGCATTTGGCACTGCAGGATTTTTGAATGAAAGCCCACAGAGCAACGTATCAAGTTGTGAACAGCCACATCATCCTATTCGCATACATCGCATGCAATCTACAGCGATCAGCAAGACCGAGGTGATTGTGAGCAAGTGCCCATGACATTTTGCAAACGTGGTCATATCATCATCTCATGCAGTACAATGTACATGATTATAAGGCCTTATCCTTGAAATTCAAATTTGATATAATAATTTGCATGGATCGAGTAGTCAAGTGCTCCTGTCTTCAACTTGTACATGTACTTCGTCTACAGTATGATTTACAAAATTGTGATGTTTCTCTTCTCCCAGCTGGTCAATGTTTAAACTGAGATGATTAGGTGATTATCGAACCATACTTACATTTACTCGACGTCAGCCCAAATGAGATGCAATCATCACGAATGAGGGGTTAGACAACCTAAGGGTAGCTTGGAGGTTCAGCATGATTCCCTTCGAAACTGTAGAGTCATTAACGGATAAAAAACAAACCCTGGAAGGATTGTTGTTAAGGTTTCAAGCTCCGTGTGGTCTCACTTTATTGACGGAGACACTGACCCTGAGACTTGAACCAGAGGGTGCCTTCTGAAGAACAACAAAATAAAAGCTGTTGTAGCAAGTAAGGAATAGATTCTGCCACTTGGGACGGAAGGCTTGAAATGCAGGTTGAACAGACCGATTGATATGTCACAGCTTGAATGCTATTGTAGTAAACGCTTCAGAAAACGGCACCCTAGTCCAGGAGATACATTTGCTCATCTCCAATGACTTCAGTGAGATCCAACTCCTCAGTCTCTCCGGTGTCATACTGGATTCTGCATTGAACAGTTGAGTTGAGTTGACAAGCACCCATGGAAAGACAAGGAACACAGCTGAGTCGCACGTGGACATTCGCTTCTTAACATTGATTGCATTGATTGTCACCGAGTACCAAGTCCCATCATCAGGCCAAAACAGCTGCAGAGTATTTTCTACGATTAATACTTGAGAAACATCCCACAAACACATCCAGAACAATGCAGTGAAGCCTCAAGCAGATAAAAGCTTACTTCTGCACGCCTTCCTTTCAAAGCTGTCGTAATATCGCTCTCTTGCAATTTCCGCCTCGCCTGCACAGATTTCAGATTGGCTTGGGCTAGGTGTATTAAGAACACAGAACCTTAGGATCCCGGAAACAAAGCTTCAAAAAGGAGGGTTTTTTAACTTGGTAGCGTAACACAATCCTATTATATTCAGGTACAGTCATGCAAAGGTGCTACACACTAATCCTATTCATTGTCCTCGAAGTACAACAAATTCAGATCGGCAAAGCTGTTACGTACTTAGAATCAGCAATTAGGTGATTTGTTTTTCGCTGTTACACTTCCAAAAATTCAAGAAACCGAGAATGGTAGCTAGCGTCGAAGAAATCGCCACCTATAGCCATTGCGCCGAGTTTGCGAGTCAGTAGAAGGCGAAACCCTAAGACCCGTGATATCATGACTACAGATTTTCGTGGAGTCAAACAATCACCGCGTGCCTTCTATTCCTACAACGACCGCACTGGGGGATGGATGGACCACACAAACATGAACGAACAGCAGGTCCGACACAGAAGAATGGATCCGACCAGGGGAAAACGCAATTATGCAATAATCACTTTCGCAATGATAATTCCTTGGGATCAAGCTAGGTGCTGCGATGCGTACTCGCAGAATATGTCGCCGTTGTCACGATAATCTTCATGGAAGTCTTCCTCAGCACAAGATATTCTGTCACAACGAGTTATCATAGCCTATTTCCATATCCTGATGTTATGTACAAGACTAGACTACAGTTCGGCGAGGAAGAGGCCGGTGGAACCGTTGGCAGGATTGAATAATAGTCGCCGGTCCAACGATCCGTTTGCGTTACTATAACTGCCACTATTCCCTGGGATGAGCAGCAATCGTTTGTATGTATACATTCGTTAGACTGCAACCGTAAAGCCAGTGGAAAAGAATGCAATCTCACATAATGCACAAAAATCTCCCGCAAAAAAGCTTGGGACGTATTTCAAGACATATCTAGAGGAACGAGCCATAAATGGCGTAAACAAACGCACCCCGCTATTGTGTCGCGCCCTCTTGACCCCTATATGTGAGTCTGCCTTTCCTGTCACGACCTCGAACAGCGTGGGCGTAGAATTAATCTCAGAGAATAACCGTAGCCTACATCCGCTCTTTGGAGTTAATCTTCATTGTGTATGCATACTCAGATTAAGTACGGATTTTCAATAGATGGATTTCAGCACCTCTGTTCATGGTCTAGTTTGGCCCCATAATAGTAAGCTACCGACAAGATCCAACAGTCTGAATGAACAGCGATTAGACTCAACCATTCATGACGCGCCATACCATCCCTGGCGAAATTGATGCCCAGGCACGGCTCTGGAAGTTCGGGTGGAACTTCTTCTGAGGGCTTGTCAACTGACCAGTTCCCATCGGAATCTCCTGCAGTTTTCCGCGTCTATTTACAAAATTCATACTCAAACCTCAAGTATAGAGTTTCAAGCTTTCACGCGCAGTAGCACACCGTAGAGACATAAATTGTCTCTCTCCGGGTTACACTCAGCATAAAACCTTTCCACATCTGCACAACGACCAATTAAGGAACCGTTACAGTCACGCATGTGTACACTGCCTTTCTACGCTGAAATGTAGGTGCAGAACTGTACGCATACGCGGTCCAACATGGGTAATTTGAAGTTCACAGTTACGAATGCCTCATTAAGGCCGCACCGGTAGTTAGCGCCTTTCTCAGTGCATCCTTTCTGTTGCGAATGTTAATGATGATTTCGTTAACTGTGCGAGGGAACGACCCCATGATACTTCAACACAGCACGCAACAAATAAAAATCCTGGTTTCCTCTGCCCATTGTCATAAGTACGCCGCATCTATTTCTGGTTCGTCTATGGAACATCTATCAAAAGAGTACCTCTAATTACGACCGCATCCATTCTACTGCCAGTTCGTGAGTTAAATGCATGCACCAGTGGCTGAAGTTACCCATGAATGGCAACTCTGAGCAGCATCGGATATGAACACGGTCAGTGGCAGAACGTCCAAACGGATTTCCCGAGCGACTTCAACTTATCACGAATACTGTGTAGCGCGTGTAAAGTGTAGGTACTTTCTCCGTTGTGAATACAACTTCATCAATAGTTCATTATACAACGCAATCAAATGATCTTCGGGTATGATGTCTGTGATTAGATCACTCCATTACATGTCTTCAGTATTCATAGTCATGATGTAAACCGCAATAGTGTTATTTTGTGCTATCTCGTAGTTCAGGCGACACATATCAGGTGGGCTAGCGTCAAAATGGGCTCGGAAGACGATGCTCACATGATTCATGCGAATACCAGCGCGCCGAAAAGTTTTCATGTTAAGAGCACATTCATTTATGATAGTACACAGTTACATAGCTTTAACTCAACAAATCACAGACGAGTCTCGGCATATGCGATTTCTAGGAGCATATTCCACTGCATGAAATGGCAATGGACTGCTTGCGCAATGGGGTGATTATATCATGCCTGGGTGTTTATGTCGCGATGAACTTTGAAGCTGAGAAAGAAGGCTCGAATATGCCTCTGCCTGATAGCCATTCAGTTGCTTTTGTGGAATAGCGATACCACTGCACGTCGCTACTGCATCGTGACACCATGTCCTCATGCGTGAAGGATCAGCGCTACGAAACCGCAGAGCTTCTAACCAGATGAGAAGAACTCATGCGTTGGTAACGAATTGTACATGCGTCAAATGGCCACGACATCCGAACCATGCAGTACCAAGAGGCATGATGCCAGTAGCATGGATACAAGTCCACCAAATGTTTTCTCGCACGTGAGCTTATTCATGCAGAAGTCCACACGAAGTTTTTCGCATCTTTCACATGGCAAGCGTACATGCTGACATGAGATACTGAGTATTGCCAATTGAGTTACAGTTTGCGATGTACCAATCCCCGGCAATCGGCCGGATTTCCCTACCAAGAAGAATAACATTATTACAAGAGTCTTGGTATGGAACCCGTGCTCATGAGCCTGGACTATCCTGACCCGCTGGCTGTAGCAACCTCGTACAAGCCTGGTGGTGCAAGGCAGTCAGCAGCTCTTCAAAACCAGCTGCTTTTCACAACACCGCTGATTCTTATCACAGAAAATCAGTGATGTCAGTGAATGGTCATTGGTAGGTTCTTTGCAGCACACTGTAGAGAGAACTGTTAAGTACCCTGAAGCTGTTGTAAGCCCGCATAATTTCAGACTAGTAGCAGTTGAATCACTAAGCTGCTAATACTCTGCTGTCAGATTTTGGATCGTACTATTTGGGGCTTCTGGTAGGTCATTCCAGTGGCTTTTAGACAGACAGTCATACCACTAAAACACCATCTAAGCTGAGTTGATATTTGAGAAAAGCTCTCAGATTTCTGCAGCTTAATGGAATTGAGCCTTGATCAGTTAAATTTGCACAGAATAGGAAACACTCACTCAGCCAAGTGTGCTTTATGTTTGGTTGCCAGGAGCTGTAATGCATAGAAACAAACAAGGTTGCGAAAAGCGGAAATCACAGTTTATTACTCCAGTTAAATGCTGATGTTCTCTTTGTTGAAGATGTGAGTATACCTTTTAGTTACACATGCTGTCAGGGGGGGATTCAAGCATCACACCAGCATGCAGTTGAATCAACTATTCACCGAAAGGAAAGCATGCTCCTTGCTTGAACCTGTTGCTGATCTTTTTAGCTAACAAGCCAAAGAAACACTGGATGCTTAAGTTGACTGCCTCAACACTGATAGGTATACCATAATAAATTGAAGGGTGGGGCGAACTCTTCCCAGATTATGCAGTAAATGTTTTATGTCTCCCTTTGGGGAGGAAAAGCGACCCACCCTTGAAGTTTTTTACCCAGTCTGTACCTAGAGTGGATGACCCAGATGCTACTGGTGCATGTGGTTAAATCGCAGAGTTCGTCTTCCTTGCTAACAAAATCGATAAACTTGACACAAGTTGTCTAAGTAGGGACAGAGAATTGTCAGATGTAGAACATAAGTGCATGCCAGCCACTCACGAACTCTATAAACCCTTGCAAGTGCTTCTAGTCATGCAAAGTCCAACAAGTGAATGGCAAATTTTCAATGAGATGCCTTTTCCAACGTTTTTAGAATCAATCTGTCCAAGTCATATGCTCAGTTTTTGTCCCAAAGTGAAATTACTTTGTCCTTTTGCAGAGTGCCTTGTGATCCAGTATGGGACCTAGAATATCCCATCACAATGCCTGTGTCAGCCAGCATAAAGTCAACCAAATGCTGGGCAACCTATTCGCAATCCACTCCAGAAACGGTGGACGACTCATTATCAGGCCCCGAAACTCTACAGTTTAAACTGATACTAGATGCCATGTGCAGGGATTTCTGATGGAATGATGTTACTTTGTTCGTCGAAGTTCACAAATGCGCGGTTGATGAAGACGAAAGAGAATACTTCTGGGCGTTTGTCAACCACGGTGTGGATGTGTCAGTTACGGGCTAGTTGTTCGTGGAGTTGTCCATTTCATACATCAACTATGGCAAATGTGATTGAGGTACGACAGCAGCTGAACCTTGAAGGCGTCTTCGGTTGTTCCAGGTTTCATATTTCCTGATGTTACGTGAATGACACACTTGCACGTAACGTATACACTTGAACAGCTATCCTACAAACTTCACGGATTGTCTACCATATGGGACACAAAATTCGTTGTACATGAAAGAAATATGTTTCTTGCACTTCCATATCAATTTGCCAGTGGCCGCTAGTGCCGTACTTCTTGCTAGCTTACTGTTTTTAAGGTACATGTGCGCTGGTTTGAACAGGTTTGCCGTAGCTTCTCATTTTCTATACGGTGGGCTTCTGTTGGTTAACCATAGTTAGTTTATGTCAAGGAAGTTCTGCTTCAGAAGATACGAGAGCTTGCACTGAGATCTTCATCGTGCCAGGGCCCCTTGTGAAGGCATGCCGTTACTGTGGCTCGCCACAAGGTGAATAGCTTATGACATTCTGAAATGATAGTGATAGTCTCAAGTCCAATTATGGGTTGAGCGTTTGCTTGCACCTGCTACGCGCAAGCCTAGAGTAGTGATGTGTCGAATTTGTTTAAGAAACAAGCTCTGCGGATTGGCTCCCAAATCGCAGATAATCCCCTTTTCAGCGAGTAATATACAGCTGCTTTGACTAAGTGTGAAAATTACTGCGTCCGGAGCCTGACTTTGCATTGGATTGTGAGCACGAGGCTTCTCTTGTAACATGGGTCGTGGGCGTGGCTGACAGTGGTAGCGCACTTTCACAAGCTACAACAACGACAGTGATGAAATAGAATAGAAATTGATGTTTCGGTGTATTGCACGTGTCCTAGTCAGAAGCGAGATACAGCTAACCCCGTTTGAAGTTCGATGACTGTCCGCCTACGAGTTCATGTGATGTCGAATGCTCCTGTAATCGGACTACGCAAGTCCACAGATGCAGAAATATGAAGGTCTGTTTTGACACGTCATTATTGTATTATTGTAACGTATGCGCACTTGTTTGTCAACATCTACCCGGCAGGAAAAGCGCGTTCACATACATGAATACTTGAACTAGAGATTCGGCGCACGCAGCTCGTGACATAGTTGTACAGATAAAAAGTGAATCTGCTGTTGCCAACATCTTGACCTTTCTTTTTTTTCATCAGAATTAGTAAAATGCAAGATATGGTGACCCACTTGGGTGATCATAATGTTCGACAGGCACGAGCTACCTGATTCAGTCTTCACTGCCAGGCAAAGCTGGTACTAAATGAGGGGAACAATTGTGCTACACAACCATGTCCCGTTAGGTTATGTACTACATTTGAACCACAACATATCAATTTGTGTGTAACATTGATGGTGCAGAAACAGAAGCAGAACACAAAGACCTGCTACTTACCAGGATCTGTTAAAGCATATGCCCACAGAACATCTGGCACAGCTACTAAGTATCCAACAATCAGTAGCCACTGCCTGGGTGAACACTCTTCCCATCAAAGGTAACTGAGTGATTGATATTGTCACCTTCCAGAGTGCTCTTCGGTTGTGCTAGGAGTATGTCTGGCGCCACTGATGAGCTGTGGTCATGTGTGTCATGTGGCCACAGGGGGCCCCCCTCTGCCCACCATGGCACGTCCTCCGCTGACCTTCCAAGCAACCGCACCACAAGTTCACTCAAACTTAGGTGTGGTATGGCGGCCAGAAGGCTGGACTAGGCATGGTACTGGAGCTCAGAAACCGGCATGTAACCAGCATCCAGCCAGGAGAAGCAGGGTATGATAGTACACATCCTGGGAACAACACTTGGAATAACACAGTCAACGTTGATGTGCCACCAGGGCATCCAGCTGGTGTGACACAGCAGAGTGCAGCCTGAAAGAAACCAGGGTCCGCTGTAGAGAAGAGGGATGAGGACGAGCATAGGAAGCTTGCAGGAAGGGGAGATGAGGGGTATAGGTTGTAGGAGAATTTGCTGAGTGTGCCAGTACTAGCAAGGATATCACCAAAGAAGCGTTTGTGCAATTTGTGTACAAACAGATTATTGTATTGCAGATTCGAGGAAACAGGTTCATTTTACAACGTTATGTTGGGTCTATGGTTACGAATTCTGGGCATGGGCTTCTAAATGGAGCTCAAGTGCCGTCCTGTGGTCGGTTTTTGTTCTGTATTGGTTGAGTCGACTACAAGAATAGCGGTGACATGCCTGATTATGTTGCTTGCTTTAATTGCATCTGTAACGTCAGTGGCGCGGGACAAATCATGACAATAATTGGACCGTCAAAGCATGAACCACGTTGCACTGATCCTGAGGCAACATAAGTAGCTCCTCTGCTTTCGAAAGCCCCTCTACTGGAGCTAACCCTACCGTTCGTACAGCTGAGCCGATCGCCTCATACGAATTCATTGCCTCTGCACAGACTAAAAACAATCTCTCTCAGTGTCCTCGACAGTAATCTCCCCCTTTGCGGAGCGAGCGCGGAACCTATCAATTTGTACTACACTCATATTGAATACATATTATTACCTACTGTCGCGGGAGCATGAGTGAGGTTGCAACACGGTCGTGGGAATTTGTAAGCAGTGATTTGAAACAGTGATAGAATACTTCATCCGTTACCACTTCTAAAAAAGTGGTACACATTAGCACAGATTCAACAGTGTCAGTACTCGTACATAGCTTTTTGATAACTGCCCGTTTTCTTGGTGGACAAGTGCGAAGTGGCGCTCTGACACGAGGTTGAACATCATCATTTTAACACCGAAAGTTGAAAGTTCACTTGGCAATGATTGGCTGAAGCGTAAGGTACAAGTGCCGTGTCGACGCTATTGAACAAGACTTGTTCGTATCTATGATAGAATCCTAACTCGCCAAACAACAAACGGATTGTAAATCTTCGTTGAAATTTCGCGAATGCTGCTCGAAAAATAGGGCACTCTTTTTAGGGGCTAATAGCTGAAAATTGGTGATTTAGCCTATTTATTTGTGTTAGCGTGAGGATGCGCGAGTTTCGCGCTGGCGTGTGCAATAATATTCCAAGTGTCATGCAAGTATCTTGCAACGGCTGGTCTTCACGGGATCCCCTTCCCGCCCCGCCGCTCAGCTACTTTAATTGTCAACTCAGCTCTCAACAATCGAAATTAAATCTGCCTTTAGCTCACTCCTTCCCGCTTTTCGCCTTCCGTTTTGCCGTTTTCATCCCCTTGTGTCTCTCCCTTCCCCTCGTTCATTTGGAATTTCCGCAAACGCTTATCTTCAAGCAAATTAAACTTGTTTAGCTTTCAACGTGCGTACCGGGCTCTACTCCCCTCGTCCTTGTAGTGCAAGCATGGTCGCCTTTCAGAGCCAGTGACATCATGGTTTTCTTTGTGCAAATCTATTGGAACATCTCAGATATATCAATTAAGTTAACGTGACTGCCTTTTCACTTAAGTGACCCGTGTCTTGCTTTCGACTCCATTTGCACCTTACTTTTATTGTCCTACGCTGAATGGGTTCATTGAGTTGTCAAAACACTCACATCCAGTAGAGTTTATTATACTCTGATGTCAGGGTCTTGTAGAGAAAAAGGTTGTGGTGAAGAGCTTCTATCTAGTATACAGTGCCAGGGGCCTTTGTGTTAGCCCGCGCAAAGTCATTACTTACAGGTAGCATGGTGCTTACAGATCCTTAAGAACTTTCAATAGCATGGCACAGGCTCGAAACTCTTCGCAGTTTGTTTACCGGCTCGTCGGAGGACCGGATAACGCTCTGTCATCAGCGTTCCGCAACGCACAGCGCGATATGTGCTCTTCCCCTGCTGGTAAGAGATTTTTGAATCTGGTTGTTGATGGGCTTGCTTCTCCCCAAGGATTCGATCACTTACGTGTCTAAGTGCTGTTATCTTTGCAGCAGGAAACGGCGTTGGTTTGCCAACTCTTGGAAACACGGGTTTCAAATTCAACTCTAGTAGATGGACCAAAGGTGGGGCTGAAGAAGGACTTTCAATATTTGATACAAAAGGCGCGATGGAGGCCATCCAAAATGTGCGAAGTTTCCCTCAGCTGTTTGAGCAACCATGACGAGTTGCTCAACTTTACTGCGCTTGTTTAGATTGTTTTTTACAAAACATCATCAACCCCAGGTTTCAGGGTCCCGATGAAGCAGCCAAGAAGCGTGCACATCCTGCAGCGCTTGCTCATGCTAACCGGATTGCGCGCGCTCAGCAGCAAGGCGCAACTTTGTGGGGCTATAAGCTTATGCCCGACCTCACACCGGGGCGTGCGTTCATGTGGGGATCATTCTTGGCTGTTTACGTAGTTGGGGCTGCTACGCTGATGACATGCCGCGCACTTGATATTAACTCAGTACGTCACATGACTGGTTAACCATTTCGTCGCGATCTTTACTCAGCTTCTGTGTCTATATTGTCCAAGTAAGCCTGTTACTGTTGTGAATACTTCGTCACAGGTCTAGCTTTTTTGTCACATGTTTTCCCACCATGACAAGCCCTAAGAATTAAGATGTAATCCTACCAGTGTTTCATGAATTACTTTGTCGAGTGATCTGACGTCTTCTGCAGGTTGGAGAAGTTAGAGAGAAGATGCAGGCAGCTTTCGCGCCGTACAAAGCAGCTCTTCAAGACAGCGCAGGAGCAACAAAATCTCAACTCGAGATTAAGGAACAACCAGAAGCTATCCAGAAGCTACAGTCCTTTGGCGAAACTTTCCGCCGCGCAGTGAGCTAATATTTACGTTTTCCTCAGTAACAACTCTACTTGCAAACTTAGCATCGGCCCTAGTAAGAGGTGTTTTCGCCATGAAGCTTGTAATTCTATAAGAATATGCTCTTGCTCAGTTGCTGTTTCCAGCAATATTGCTGTATCTCGAATACACGTCGATGGTCCTTTTAGTGGCGTTCAAAATATGAACCCTACTGGCGTCCTGCGTTCGCTCTGCTCCTGGTGCCAAAGTTTCCGATTGAGGGAGAGGTGCATTTTTTGTGAGAATAAGTATCATCGTTGCTCAAAATTTTACCTCTTGTATCGTTTCTGTGCTGCATTGTGTCACGTCATTTCCATGCTATTGTACAGCTAGCGAACTGGGCTCCAGTTAGCTAGGGTAGGAGCGACTTCTACGCAAGCAGACGTGGACCTACCTGAAACGAGTAGCATCACCGAACTCCCAGAAGTATTTAAATGATTGACTGGTTACCAATTATTCGCACGACGAGTAGAGTTTTTTTACGTAGAGGTTGTTCATCAAGGGTGCAGCGAATGGACTACGCA
>JAULKQ010003425.1:0-16000 GCA_032356285.1 Smithsoniella earleae
GGACTTTGACAAGCGTGAGAATCAGCATGCTTGAACAAGAAGAGGTTACCGTTGATCATGTATACGCTGACTTGAGTGTACTTACAATCTTATAGCAATTAATTTTATCATGTACTACAAAATGGGCTCGATTTATCGTAAAACAAGCAAACCAGGCCATTAGACGACTCTATCCGACAATTACCACCCTTCAAGAGTGAACCATCGGGATTAGAGGAAGGATACAGCCTCATTCGAGCAGAAATCTTTCAGATTCAAAGATACAAGTATAAACTTTCTTTCGAAGTACAAAAAGTCCGCCGCGTTCACTGTTCACACGGTGAAAATAGGCGTATCCGAGAATTGTTTGACTACGGTATGTGGACAAGCCTGTTGAAAGTTTCACTGTTTCCTAAATGTACAAGCTGACTCGGTTCTGCCTTCACAAATTCAAATCACAGCATCCTAATCTATGAGACTTTACCAACAATGAACCCTCAAACAATTTGACTACCGCGTTTTCTGTCAGCACGCAGAGTGCGCCGAAATGGGGTATGCGCCGAATAGCCCCATATCCGGAATACGATTTATTTCCATCGGCTGTGTAAATGTCTGTCAGCATGGGCTGGAACATAGAGACCTCGAAACCAGGACCAACACGACCTGCGGGTTCAGATTATTGACCCAACTCCAACGTTGCTAATTTATGCAATTCAGGCTATTCTGTCCACCATTAACCTTCCACTGTACATCTCTCTGACAGCTACCACGATCCAAATTTACATATCGAGAGATTCGAATCATCGAGGATCCACTAGAACTCGATCGTCTAACTGACTTTGTAGCCCGAGCTCAAGTCTCCTCAGCCTTGTATCTTGTCTCAGTACAGACCTTGCCAATGTTGGAGCACAGATTTGCAAGTAACTGAGATAGGTGTAAAAAGCTGAGCAGAAATGGGGCACACCGGCATAGGAATGATTGGTTGGTTGCAAAAGTTACATCAGATCTATGATGCGTCAAGAACAACCACCAATGGATAAGTTCTGGGATTCAGTTACCTTTAGACAGACCACCGTGTCCGCTTCTGTTGTACAGACAAAATCAGTCAGTGTTGATTAGGCACACAATCGAGCTTCATCTGCGCCTAATCGACCTGTTAAGTGACAAAGGTGCTTTACAGGCCAGTGAACCATCTGGATCCTTCTTCTCTCGCTCCACAGGTGACACTGTGGCTGTGACTTGTCAACCTCGACAGTGGCACTTGTGAATTTTTGCTCGTAATTCACAGCACAAACTACATCATTCTGACTTCGTTGGGATGTTTGACAGATCACAACAGTGGGCATTGCAAACCGCAACGATGGTAGACATCAAAGACAGGGGGCTGATATCACAGGTCCAATAAGCACTGCTTCTGGGTTACATTAACATGGATGCAATCTAATGAACCACATGGTTTGGTATGGTGTTGTGTGCAGAAAATATGTGACCTCAGTGTTCTGCATCTGCCGTGCACACCAGCACTTGTACCACGTGTTGCACATCGAAAAGTGCCAAATCAGTGCTGGATTTAATTGATTGTTGACCTTAATCATGTTGTACGTGTAGTGGTTTGCGGTGTCAGGATCCATCACTTAACACCACGTATTTCAGGGCGAAGAATTGCCCACCATTGAATATGTCTCAACTTGTGTCCTGAGGCTGAGATCCCTTGCCCTAACTTGAATAAAACTAGACACAAGTTGTGCAGAAAGTGGTCAACGTGCTTTTCATTTTCGCAGCTTTGGCCACCTGCTGAGAACTACTCGAGTATTCATCAAGCTTCTGAGGCTGGACTCTCTTTCTGCCATTTCCAAAAGGCCCCAAAAAATACTGTTGTCCCGTGTAGGGAGGTCTGGTGCCTCATGTATTGATTCACTGGGATAGATGTACTGCGAATTGCCGCTTTAAATAAGGCATACCATACTAAATGCACACCTTCGCCGAAAACGCGTAACGCCGGGTTTTGGCGGCGAAAAATATTCACCTGGTAGACAGTAACACCGTCTTTTTGTGGCGAAAATCATTCGCCTTGTAGTATGTAACGCCTTCTTCTGGCGGCGTCACAGGTAACGAAGAGCACCCCTGGTCACTCGCTATTGTTTGGACAAAAAATCGAGGTACGCGTCGTGGCAAGGTGGTCGCGAGGCCTCTCCAAAGCTAGAGAGGAAGTGCTTCATCAGTGAGGCTTATGTGTGATAGGTTTTTAGTTCGTCTGAAGTGGTCTACATCCAATTTTGGTGTATTTACTTGCCTTGTGCACCTGCGCCGAGCCCTTCGGGTTTTTGTACTCGGTGGTGCCATGCGGTATTTGTTCAACCTCAATACACGAAGCTTCAAGTTAAGTGTGCGAGTGGCTTGGTTGAAATAAATGGCGGCGAAACCCAGGAATTTTAAATTAAGCGTAACGCGTAACAGTTCCATGGAACGGCGAGATTCCAAAAATTAACGAACGTTACATGCGCCATAGATCCGGCGAAGGTTTGTATTTAGTACGGCATGTACCAAAATGTCAGCACAGGTTGACTGTTAGTCCTCTGAGTTGGGAGCCAGGGTCTGTAGCTATGGTGAATTCATGCTTGCATGTAAAATTTTAGATTATTTGCAAACTGAACGAGGGCATTTAAATGTTGATTAAATGTCCACTACCCGTCACTGTTGTGTGTTTGATTTTAGATACATGCCATAGTGTTGGTCAATCATAAGCAAGCAGGAGGCGACACTAATTTCCCAGCTGGTGAGCAGATTCACTCCCTATGTGCTTCTAACAGCTAGGCTGCTCGGTACACCAAGAACACAGAAGAAGCACTACCAAACGCATTATAACAGGACAGCATGAGTTTTCTGGCAGACAGAGTTCTAGGAAGGAACTGGTAGCTCAAGATTAGCCAAGGGTAATGAAAGCAAAGTAATATTCATGTGTAGTGCAAGACTTTACAAAAGTGAATCATATCTCAGTTCGTTAGATCCCATTGCAATGTGCTGCTGTGTGTACATGTGGTATAGAAAAGCCTGTGGCATCTTCGTCTATTCTATCTGCGTCTATTGGCATTGCCACCATTTCGTCTATGATGTGAGCGACTTAGCAAAGGTAGAAACTCCTCCAGCAGCATGATGTTTTAGTTTGGTATCCTCAACGACAGTGGTTGGCTGTGTGGTCTTCACATTTCTCTGGGTTGCCAAATCTTATAGAGTGGAGAACCTGTTCTCATTGGTACTTGAAATATTGTGTACTTCCCTTTCTACACCAAGTTGATCCACCAACAGAGTTTGACAGTGAGATAGTAGCAAGAGTGACCAATCCTTGGTGCTTCTTGCGAGACAATTTTCTAGTTAGAGCCTAATCGCGTCTGCAAGCACCAACACCATGGATTTTGCACACCAATGCGAGGTACCTATCATGTTTCATGACATCTGAATATAGAAAATTGTTAGCGCTTGCCAACCTGAGTTTACTTTGCAACCGGAGGTGCTGTGCATTGTGGCCTTCTTACGTCCGTCAACTGTTGTCCACACAAATGGCTGGCCTCTTACAACCGCGTGTGAGCCGCTCCGAGCCCAAACAATAAATGACTCAATAATGATAAAGCAGGGTTTGGGAAGAAATTGTGGGCATGAGGCATCCTTGAGGCTCTCCTCGCGGAAGGGTGGTCTATGTTACATACCTTATTCACGACTCCACTGGGGAAGTCTCTAAATTGATGCTATAACATTGATTTATAAATGTTGTCTATAATTATGTGTTATGGGGTCCACCGCAACAGGTAGATGGTTCGAATTTGAACAGTCGCGCTAACTTCGATCCTCTCGTCTCTGTTGGCCTGAACCCGCAGTCCGGGCCGGTGCAGAGCCGCTGAATGTTGTGCAGTTTTCCAGCTCACAAAATGTAGGAGAAGGTAATGTCTATTCAGTCCATAGACATTCACTAAAAAGGGAACGTAAGCAGACACAATGCTCCGCACGACCGAGCACGCCTTAAGTTCAGTGCGCAACAGGCATTCTCACACCAGGTCGACGAACGAAACATAACTTGACTCCTCAAAAATATGATTCCGAAAGTGTGCATCGGGCCTTTATCTCGCTGGGGTGTCCGATGGTATGCTTTTGGCATAACTCAGCAGAGTGAAACTCACTCCAATGTAAACGTAGCGGGTAGGAAAAATCACATTCTCCCAACAGGAGTGAACTTTATTGTCAGAAATTCGTGCATGGGTATTTTTCGCTGTGGAGAAAGTTCGAGAACCCGGGAAATATACCCATCCGATTAGCTAGCGACGTCAAAATACTCCAAGCTGCGTCATTTTGGATCAAGGCCTGCAAGGGTCAAGGAATACAGTTTGCAACGCGTCTGAAATGCTTCCTTTGCAAACAGGTCGGTGCTCTGGTTTCCCACGCTCCTAACCCTGTGTCGCAGTTTGAAAAGCAAATGCCAACTTTTTATGTTGGGTATCGCTGAAATAGAGCTCGAACTGCGAGTCCTTCACTTACTACAAGGGGAACTCTGTAAATGCACGTGAATGAAAATATCATCAGGGTGGAGCATCTTGATACGGTATGTTTTGTTCGGATTGATTCTAGCCTTATTACACATCCAATCATCACAGCTGCATGTTTCAGTCAGCTGCCTCACACGCCCACTCGAGCTGACTCGGGCGTGCGCGCAAATCCAAGAGAAGAAACCCAATCTATGTTAATACATTCACGATAATCCGGCAAGAAGTCCACCAAGTGGCGCAGCAAAGATCATAGATTCAGAATGAAGACAATATCCAGCATGCATAGTTTGCTTCATAACTCGCACGCTCTACTACAGCTAAAGTATCATCTCGAATCTTGTGTCATTGAGGTAGTGGTGCAGAACGTACAGCGGTGCACCGTGCCAGGGTAGGATACTCGTGATTATGGGCCGCATACCTGACGATGCACCGCGGTGATTATACAACGAGGTGTGCACAGTCACTTCACAACAAGTTTGCCTTGCATGGAAACGGGGTTCCCCAGGTGTGTGTCATCAACAGCGTGCGAATGGGTAAAACAGCTCTAGGACGAAACGGATTTTTAACCAAACAATAAATTAAGACCTTATTTCAACCCGACGTTCTACATCGGAGAAGACATTGCAGTTGGGCGTAGTCATGTCTTCACGTGACATACAAGTGCTGTTGCGAACACGCCACGCATGAGGGGCACGTTGTTTGCATGTAGCGCATGCTTTCACAGGGTACCACATTTGGTACCAGCTACTATTAGGTCGCTGTAGACTCGCTGCTATTCAAAAGTTCGGAAAAACATGAGAATGATAGCAAACGTGTACCAGTTTCAAAAAGAATTCCACGACAGACACTTTGATAGGAATTTAAGAATTTGACGTGATTTTAATGTTAAATGAAAGCTTGTGAGGCTGTTAGCGACTTCCAGTGGAACGTCGCAGTGATATTCCGCAAAACTATCTAACAATCTCCCTGGTGAAGCTACACGATGGGCACTCTTAGGTCTGTTAGGGGGTTTTGCACTGTTCTTGTGCTAAACATCTAGTTCTAGAGCTATGTACATATCAAGATGCATGACCTGGACAGATTGCAGATATATGCATGACGTTCATGCAGATTGATTGGGTGTGAGCCCTTAATAGCGATAGCAACCAGTTGCAAAATATTGTACAGGAAGGTAAAAAAGGTGAAGGATCACTTGGGAAACGAACAGGAATGGGCAGTCTTGCACATTGGCTTGATTGAGGTGTCCCCGCCGTTCCAGTGATGCAACAAAGAAGGCTTAGGTCGCAGTGCCGATCAAGCTCATGAAACGAAGTAGTTTTTCCATGTGTTGAGCACAAACTGTCACTGTTTAGCATAGTTCTCCGAATAAAAGCTGAAAAAGCGTGCTGTAAACTCGGCGGCACCCAACAGCTCTCGTAACCCCAGCGTAGCCAAGAACGAGATGCATCCAGGAGACAGTTTCCCTTCGGTTTTGAAGAGAGAAGATTTTTTGAAGCCCGGCTCTTTTCCTGGTCATCATATTACGGCTTTAGCCCAGTATCTAGGATTGCCTGACTCGGAGAAACTTTCTTGCGCTCTCCCGCAGCCACAGGCGAAGTCGAATACAGAATCCTCTACCATGAACGATAACAGGAGCGTCTCTCGTGTCTTAGAGGACGTGGGGGAGGTCAACAATCGCACATTGGAGATTGAGTTCAAGGCTGATATTTATGAGGAAATTTCAGAGCTTTGCCGCAACATTGGAACAATTCATGCTATCAGCCAGAGAGAATCAGCAGCACGTGGCAATGTAATGCTGGTTACCTTTGAAGATTCAAGAGCTTGCAGTCGCGCGAAATTAGCCTTGCCGCGTGTTACAAGCGTGTCAAGCGTGAAAGAGGTAACATCTGATGTTGGAGAACACGACGTGACAGGTGTGGGTATTTGACTTTTGATCTTTGATGGCTCGTGGTGAGCTATCTACACTGCTGTTCAACCATCAGGTATACAGCGCAGCGAACGAAGTGAATACATTTGTCAAGTTAAGCAGGAATACGTGAATGTTATTTCCAGTAGACACTGTTGTTTTGTTGATTTATTTTGTTGTGTGGCGGGATAACTTGAGAGACGGTGTCGGCTCAAGGTTCATATCCTGAGTTGGACGTATGATTGAGTATCATTGCACTTGTTTGCGGCTAGGTAATGAGGGTGTTATGCAACGATTGATACCTCAATCTCTCTTTTGAGACTTGGGTTTCCGTGAAGCTTGTGGATGGGGAGGGAAATATCGATTTTTTGCGACAATGGATCGGCCAGCTTGTGAGTCACCCAACGGATACGGTCGTAGAAATCGTCCCGATATCAGACATGGAAATGTAAGTCGGCTCTGCAGCCGAAATAAGATCACTTTACTTGGGTAGACTATATTGAGATGATCACGACGCAAGTGTGTCACGGGAGCATCACAGGACCACTTGCTGTCACTGTGCTCTGTCGGGGCACCGTGAGGATAATGTATCCTTATATGCCTCTTGCCATTCCATATTAATAGCTTAGAATTGATTTAAGCATTAAACTCATCACTTTTTCAGTTTACCTTATGAGGATGTTTGAACTTGTGCTCTTACATTACTGCGTACTCATTATTGACACCTCCGTGCAGGATTAGTGCTGGCTGTCAAGCAAGTGGAGGAGAAGGATGACGAAGAGTCCATCGAAAATCTCAAGAGTATTTTGAGCTTTTTTGGATCAGTGTCGTTTGGCAAAGTTGTTACGGGTCCTGCTCCACAGACAGAGAACCGCGCCATCAAGTTTGCTGTGTTTGAGTTTTACTCTATCCGCGACGCTGCTCAGGCTGTACAAGCCATTGGAAGCCGGCCAAATGCGTCTCTCTCCCTGTATTTACTCAGCAAAGATGGGGTTTTGGCTCGCTCTCCCGGATCCAGTTCAGAGCGAAGCAGCACTACGCGAGTCCAAGCATTTTCTGGCACCGAAGAATCCTCACAGCCGTCGTCTAATGCTGACTTTACGGTTACTACACCCTTGATTCCCGATGAACATGTCGAACCTCATGCAAACCCCATGCCTCTACTTCCTCAAGATCTCAATCGTGTGACTTACATGGCGTCTCACATGCACCAAAGGCATCAACAGCGTCATTCTTCTCCTCTACCAGCCGCTACACTGCAGCTCCCCAATGCGCCTTTGGATTGGTCAAGTGCGCAGCACATGCACGTTCTACAAGGAGTCGGTGCTATGCCGCCCCCTGTGCGCCGACCTGCTGACTTCTTGACGACTTTTGACCCCAGTGAGGCAGCTATGGGCGGAGCACGAGCGCGCACGACAGTTATGATTCGCAACATCCCTTGTCGCTGGACTGCCGAGGACCTGCTGTCAGTGCTGTCTCACGTCATCGAAGCATCTTGGGATCTTCTCTACATGCCATGCAAGAATGCAGCAGTAGCCAACGCTGGTTACGCATTCATGAACTTTGTTTCTTCGCAAGACACCCTGCGGCTCTACAACGCCATGCACGGTAACCAGTGGCCACATACGAGGTCCGGAAAGATATGCGAAATTCGTTACGCTCGAATTCAAGGTCGCCAGCTGTTAACGCATTTGGATTCAGCAGATCCTTCAGGTGCCGCTGCGTTTCGTGGCTATCTCGCATACCCATCGGGTGGCAGCATAATCATTCACGGGCCTAACGCATCTCAACCTCCGCCAGTACCAATCCTACCAAACGGTGTTTCACTACCTATGGCATCTCATCTCGGACCCCACTCGGACTACGTCCAGTTTCCACTTCGGAATATGACCACCCCTGTGAGTGGCATCCCTTCAGGACTTAGGGGTGCTCGAGGGGCGTTGCCATATATGCAAGTGCCAACACTGCCTTCAGAAGGATCTATTTCTCCATCCATGCTTAAGGAATCAGATCGAATGGCTGATGGCACAGCAGTCCGACAGTTCAATGCAGCCTTGAACGCGCATTCCAATGCGCCCCATTCCGGTGCATCTACTCAACAGGCTTGCATGTCTCGTCAGGCTGGCCGTGATTCACTGGTGCGATGCGAAATCACTATTTTTGTTATCATTGATGCTCGTAAATGTCATGTAATGCAGTGGAATTTCCTGCAGGACACAACAAGTGCCAATCCATACCAGCTGCAATGTATGCTGCAGAGTTTAATGCAATCAATCCCGCAGTAAGCCAATTGCTCTGCTGTTCGGTGTGCAATCATCCGAATTTTGCAAGCTTTTTTGCATGTCTGTCGTAAGGTGCAAGCTTGTTCCCAACGGGCCTTCGAGTAGCTTCGTCTTTACACAGTGCGGGGCAGCAGGTGTGCATGGTGCAGCAGCACTCGGACATTTATGTTGGGTGAATCAGTGAGTTTCAATGATGCACATCAACATGATGCACACATGCATCTTACTGGTAAGTGGTGTGTGGTGGTGTGAACATGCAGTTTGCTTTGGGTTCTTGATGATAAGATAGTGCCATGGTGGGACTGTGGTAGATGGGGTTTTGAATAGGCAGCAACCGATTAGCAGGACTTTTTCATATAAAGCATACTTGTCATTTTTCCGACTGATGGCACATTGCCTGGTAGTGCGGATGTTGCAGGCATCTATGAGCCTGGCTCATAGAATATGTGGTATTCTGCCTAACAATGCTTGCCCAGACGTCGTGCTGATGTCTTTGAGCCTATTCAGTGCCCGGTGCAGACACAAGCGTCTTATCCCAAATACCATCCTTTGTGTCACTGTTTTCGCTGACACTCTTGAAGCAGTAAGTTTCGCTTTTTCCCTTCTGAGTGTCGAGCAGAAGTGCTAAGTGATGTGTTGTTATTTGCATGGTTCATAAGTATCATCATGTTCTGATGTGCGGTTTGTCGATCTGAGGAGCTCTGGTTTGCATGGAGGTTAGGAATGAATCATAATTACCTCTGTGTTCGTTTACTGAATATTGTTAGTGTTGTGTATGATCAGCACCACTTTTTCTTTGGACCTGGACGTTAGGGATTGGGACTTGCAATTTCGTTGCCTTTCCTGAGGATTTTGGATGTCTTATTGTTAAGCTTGAAGTTACATCAGGCGAACATTGTTTACTAGGTGGCTGGAAGTCTCTTAGTTCCGAGCTTTGATTATAGATTCTTTTGTTTTTGCTTCAGTGCAGTGCCGAGGGGAGTGGCATGTGGCTCAAAGCTGGTGCTATAAACATGTTGTTATCATGCAGTTCTGAGTATTACGTATGGATACTTGATCAGATGTGTAGTGGTATGCAGCATGTCGATGTGCAATTGTTGGCACTCAGTGCGATCTTGGTCCTTGTTTCCTTTCTTTTCACTGGGAAGATGTGGTGGCCTTCCCTCATCAAGCACCAACTAGCTGTGGCTGCTCATGTTTTCATGTTGCTCTTTAGTTCATTGTATGGCATTAGGATTTAAGGGTGACCTCATAAGGTGTTGAGATTGAGATGGGATTCTGTCACACCAGGTTCCTGTTACATACCTCATCTTTGCCAGGGTTTTCAGTCTCATTCATTGATTTCTAAGCTGCGTCATGTCACCCAACCACCTCTAGATGTGGATACAGCTCTGCCAGTATTCTCATCTGTGCTTTCATTCCAGCTATTCCATAAGTTGACAGAGTTTGCAAGGCTGTCAAGGTTGAAATAATGTGCAAGTTAGACATTGTCATTCCAGTTCCTGAGATATTGAGCTTCTGTAGCTTGCAGAGCTTGGCTAAACTTTGGAAAGCTTGATCGGTTACCAGAGCGTTCTGAGCTATAGACAAGTACGTTAGTCTTTGAAGTGGTATCAGTTTTGCTACCCCGCTGTTATCAAGCAACCCTCCAGCCGCTTCCAGTTGGCACAAGTTGGTCAACTGGCCTATATAACTGGCTCCAGGAGTTTGCATCTGCAATAGAACAGTTCAGTTTCGTAGTTTGAATTTGGAGTAGCACCATCATTTTATAATTTAGGCAATGTTAATGACATTCAATGACATTGTCTTGGAATTTCAAATGAACTACACATCTGAACTAAACTCAACCCATGGGGAGATAGGAAGTCACCTTGCATCCGAAAATGTCGAGTGAAACTAACCGTGACAGATTTGCCAGGTGTTTGATTCCAACATCACTGATTAGTCGCGAGTCCAGAGATAGGAAGGTAAGCTCTGTCAAAGCAGACAAAGTAGCAACACTTGAGTCACCGATATTAGTGTATGCTAGGTTTAAACCCTTCAGGTTTTGCAATGTCACTAGAGCTCTCATCCCTGGACCTTCAAGCCTGTGCCCACACTCGAAGTTACTGTGAAAAGAACTGTTGTCATCTTGGGCAAATGGCAACACATTAAATGCGTTCCAAGTTGTCAGTATATATTACGCTTGCGTCTTGATCCGTCTTGGGTAGTACCAGCATACGGTTGCGAGTTCAGATTGTTGATGTTGGTGGAGTGCAGCAGGAACTCAGACAAGATAAAAACAAGTGTATCAGGGAAAGTCATACACTCGGAACACACCACCCCAGTGAAAACTTTTACAAAAGAAACAATGTGAAATAAGTTGATGCATATCTTTGGAATTAAACCTGAACTATACCCTGTGGCACTGGTACTGTGGAGTCAGATGCCATGATCTTGGCAAAAATGAGGGAGCTCATTCAATTCTCTTAATGAGCAAATATCTATCAACGCACCTTGTATCAGCCATCAATAATACTTGGAGATTTGTCAGTTGTGCAACTGTGGTCATCCCACTGTCTGAAATTGATGTAGAGTCTATGTCTAGGTATGTCAATTGAGACATGGATGCCAGATAGGATAGGCTGGAATTTGAAAGATTGGTAAAGCTGACATCCAAGTAACTTAAGCTTTGCATCCTTGCTATCAATTGCCAGGACCAAGATGGTAGCTGCACACATGTAATGAGAACTGTAAGCTGGATTGGCAGTTCAATCCTAATTTTAAGGAAACTTAACGAAAGATTTCTGTGCTTGACTTGTGCCGAACGTTTTGACAGTGGATACATGTGTGTGACAACTCCTAGAGTTGAGGTTGAAATGATTACAATTTTGTATACAATTGTGCGATGCTAGACAGAGCTATCAGTGATTATGACAAGCCCTGTTTCTAGCATTTGCAGCACATGATTCGAACTCTGAAAATGTCCCATCTGGCAGGAATTACCAGATCTTTGATCAGAAAACTGTGGATTTAGAAAGTGAATAAAAGAAAATTGAGTGCCAAGAGTGGTTTGTGATCTCATATCTTGGCATTTGTTTCGTGCTTCTTAAAAACTTATAGGATAGATCATTTTTGAAACGCTTTCAACAATTACTTCTGCTAACCAGCGGTTGAAATACAGATGTCAGCGGCAACAACTCAATATGGACAGTTGACTGTATCTGAAATGAAGTTTTTGTAGCTACACCATGATGTCATGTGTTATCACAGCTACAAGTTTTTGATATGTATGCTTGATCAATGGTTTCGTGCAATTATGCCTCTGTTCTAGCGACATCATCTCGACATCACTATCTCTAAAATTTTCATTCAAATTGAAGTTCATTTCTTGTTTGGTAACGGTCAATAAAGATCATCGAGTACTGGTTGAGGATACTGTTTCTCCAAAAATTATAAATGCACTGCATCTACATGTCCTGTAATGGGCATATTTTGTTCAACCTAGCCCCCCCCCTCCCAAAGTGGATACAGTCACATTCACCCAAGCCAGGGGTGTAGTGGACCTTCAAAATACTCGAATGGGGATGTAATTGTTGCTGATGTAAGGTTTGAGCACGACAGTAGTGTATAGGTTGAGCTGTCAAGGGAACTGCTTCAGTCAATTACTCTTTCCGAGAAGTTGATCCTACAACTCAGGAAATGGTTACTTTACAAGTTATTCAAGCATATTACACACACCAGTGTGTCTGCTCAGAGGCTGCTATCAGTCTTAGGATTATTGCTAAGTAGATAGTTACATATCACATGAGAACGAATGATTGTCTGTCATCTCTTCACAGACTTTCAGCATAGATAATCAGCTCAACTATCTGTTCTGTACCTGAAAGGCACTATTCTTCGGTGCACCAGAACATTGACAGGAGAAAGACAAGTGGCTATTCTTTTCTTTCTTCATTGATTGATCGCTGTTAATCATGCAAGCAAAACCTTGTGACCTGAGCCACAGTCGAAATTGTGCAAACTTTGCTTTGAGAAACAGGTCGCAGTTTTGAGCAGTTCACGAGTTCCCTTGCTTTAGCGTCTGTGTTTTTCATTTGGCAGGAAAATCGCACATTCGACCAACGAAGTGTGAGAGAAGATAGATTTGCAAAGCCAGCCCATGATGCTGCATACAACTGGGTTGCATCCAACAATCTGGTTTTGAAGCTTGTGAAATTCAGCATCTGTCCTCCATTGTCACTCCAGTCTGCTTCTATAGTTCCAGAGAGTCCCTCTGAATCAGACTGGGAGTCATCCCCAACTGAAATTCTCGGGCATGCCTGTTCCCTGGGGCTTTCCATGGAAACCCCTAACAGCTCACTTTTGCTTCTTAAGTTCTGTGGGTCTACATGGTCTGGTGCCAGGAAAGCAAAGCTACTTGCAGAAAGATTGGATAACCAAGGAAGCATTGATGTATAGTCGAGTGTACTGTTAGGGAGAGCTGCATTATCCAACAATAAGGACTTGAGCTCGGTAAACTTCAAAAGAGCTCTTGAAAATTTGGAGTCAAAGCCTTCAGTTGACTGGCACCATGAGAGGTTCAGATATGTGAGTCCGTAAACTGTAAGAGATGAAATCACGAGGTTGGGTGATACATGCCGGCAGGCGCAAAGTGAGAGATGTTTCAGTCCCGCAAGTGCAGATAGGCCTGGAACAGTGCATTGTAATCCATTGCAGCCATCTAAGACCAGTCTTGTGACACCTGGCGTTTTTGCGAGGTGATGGAGGGCATTGTTAGTGATTGCAGTCTGGCTTAAATTCAGGGTATGCAAATACTGGTTTTGGGACAGCATCGGCAGTATTCCATCGTCCACCTGTGTGAACGTCATAGTGAATCGATCAGAACTAGACAAAGTTCGCGCCTTATAACTCCTTTTTTATCTACCAACAAATATATCACATATTTTTCACAACTTTTGAAAAAATCACCAAAATGTTGCGTAAGACCAGTGTTCGAAGCCACGTCGACGCGGAAGATGAACGAGTAGCAGCTGTTCAGTACGCACCAGTGTGTTGGAAAGGTCTACTGAAGTCAAACACCTGTTACTTGCAAAGTTTTCGAAAAACGTGTTGTTGACTCCAGGGTAAGCCGGGGCTTCTACTCTCCATACTGCAACGGACGAAAAGCCAGACACCACTGTATCGTCCAAGATACCGCTGCAGATAAGTCGGTCTAACAGCTTGGTAGCTAAATCACTCCCAAGTATTTCGAGATCGCATTGTTTTAATTTAGTTGCACATGCTGCAAGCTGGTCTAAACAAACACTGGACAAGCTGGGGATACTTCGCTCGGGCCGTTCCAAGCCTTGCTTTAGCGAAGTACACGATCTTGTACGGCGATTCAAGGCATACTGCAACCTCGCTCTGCAAAGCGGGCACACTTCTTTTCGTTTCCACTTTGAGCAAGACGAGCCCATAACATCACGAATCACATTGCTCGCGGGCTGCACGCAACATGAGTCAAAGATCCCGGCCTTTGGAGTTGGTGCTTAGTGGTGTGAGTCTATGTGAACAATGTGCCTGTTTTTAAATAAGGGAGCATTCGTTACTTCAGCTGCCTGGTCCCAAACAGAATCACATGCTTACAACGACTTATCGCGACAATAGTCACATTTCACTTGGAATCTTTACGCAACTCTATCATTTACCAGAACGAGAATTCTTCCGAACTGATTGCCATATGTCTTTTCATTGTACAACCCTGGTTGATAGATCCAGGATTTTTGAGGATGTACATTTTCCTCCAAGTGCAGTGATTGCAGGCTGCGCCAGTACACTATCTCCCGATTTATGCGTTAGCGAGCAGAAAAAACCAACTCGTATATCTTTTATATCTGACTCGTTTTCAGGCCACCTATTGTAGAAGGTTCGTGCAGCTTGTGCTTCCGGTCGCGACAGTTCACAACAGGTTCGTTTTATGCATGCCACCTCATGAATGCACAACCACCAATCTCAGGCGTATGGGATTCATTCAAAAAGGACAGGTGTTTTTATTGTGCTGCAGCCTCCATTGAAGTTGATAAAATTTTGCGTTGTGCCGGCTAGAATAGTTAATGCACTATAGTGTGGTGAGTAGATCATCTACATGTAGTATCCGGTAGACTACAGTTTTTGTCAGAGATATATAGAAAGCGTGCAGAGTTTTATTCCCTTGCGCGACTTAAATTTTGTCGCGTGCATGGAATTATAGCAAATGTGCAACCAATATGGAACAGTGCTCGAACTCGCTGAAAGCGTGCAACTGATTATGGCTTGCGTGCGTTCTATTATAGACCGTGTGCATCAGTTCTTATGTCGCGTGCATCTGAATATCGAATCCATGCAATCAATTATAGCACGGATTCTTTTGACGGAGTCGAAGTACATGTTTACGCGAATCAACTTCCTAAGACCTTTGAATCTGTATTGGTATTCGAACGATATGACGGGGTATCCTGGATTTCAAGGTCTTTGTGTGTTGCACTAAGGTAGCCCTGTTTCGCGACCATGCTTGAGCTTGTTTCCACGTGTATTATAATTTAGTTCTAAGAGTCTTGCTGGGAACACGAGTATGGAAAAAGCGGTAGTCAGCATATTTGAGCGAGATGCTTGTGAAGTTTGGTGCGGACAAGATGAGCATGTCGTTTGGATTTGAACGAGTTCCTAGCCAGCAAAGCAATGCATGGTTCACGCGCACGGCTCATGCACTGTGAAAAACAGCCCACGGCCGTATGGCGTCCGCAGTAAGTGAGTGGCAAACGGAGCTTGACATGCGGGCGGTAAAATCTTGTTCATAGTATTTAAAGTTTCATTGTAAAGTTGGAGGGGTAGTGGCGCCTGCTGCAGGAAGGTGTGCGACGGGAGACAATAGGCGCCCATAAAATATGCGTTGATCCAGAAGCAATCAGTCGTTTCCTGCATGCCTCTTCTGTGCCAGCGACTCCGCGACCTTTCATGTTACAAATGCAATTAGAGCAACTACTAGCATAATACCAGAGTACAGGCAGTTGACTCGACTGTACATGATTACATATTAATCACAAGAGGGGACATGCGCTCCTTGTTGGAAGCCACGCATTATACTTCTAGTGATCCGACATGGCTGAAACAAGCATTTATTGCGCTTGAGGAGAGTAACACTAATATCTTGATACAAGAACCTCACAAACATTGCTTTTGACATGTTCCCACTAGCGCACGCACATTCTGCTAGTTCCCTAATAAACCTATCAGCTGGTGCCCTTAACCTCCCATACGTCTCAGCACTAAATGCAATGAACCTGTACCCCTCTTTTTGC
>JAULKQ010003436.1:0-15996 GCA_032356285.1 Smithsoniella earleae
TGCCCTTCGTTCATCCAAAGCTAGACGATCAGCTCTGGTTGCCCGGCAGGATGTACGAGGTCTCCGCGATCATGGGGACCGTGTTGCCGTACGTACCAGCGACAGCCGGGTTGTTGTTCTGGAACTCCTGGAGAACCAGGCCGATGGCAGGGAGGCCGATGTAGCCGCCCACGAAGATGCCCTGGATGTTGTGATCCGTCCACGGGGCCGGGAAGACCTCCTTGTGGACGAGGCCGCCCGTCGGAGTGCGGGCGAGGTCGAGATCGACCCAGCCGCTCTCGCCCGCCGGCAGCGTCTGGCTGCTGAGGGCGTAGTCCGCGCGGGAGCTGTGGATGTTGCTCGGGCCGTCGACGATCTGAATGATCGAGAGCTCGTACGGCAGGTAGCAACGCGTGCTCGGCGGCGCCGGGGAGAAGATCGGGTCGTCTTCCGTCACGAAGTGCTCGAGACGATCGTAGACCGTGCAGGTGATCTCCTCACCGTTCGTCGGCGGGTCGTTGTCGTTGGGGTTCGTCTCACACTGGAACGGCGGGACGTCCAAGACACCTGCGCCGCAGGTGATGCGCTTCGTCGGCAGGTTGATGACGAGGTGGGTGGTACCCGCCGTGGCGGTGTCGGCATCGAACTGTCCGATCAGGCGGTTCTTCGAGAGAGCCATGTTGACCTGCGAGACACACTCGGTGGCCGACAGCTCCGTCAACTGGTCGAACTTGTACGCAACGCAGTCCTCGATGTTCGGATCTTCCGAACCCGTGATGTTCTGCGGGGTGATCGGGCCGCCGAGCTGACGCACGAAGCGCGAGATGGCGGTCATGTTGTAGTTGTGCGAGACGCCGGCACCGACGCGGACGAGGAAGACCTCACCAGCGAGCGAGTTGCTCGGAGTCTCATCGATCACGGCCCCGATGCCACGATCCCAGGTGTTGCCCGCGAGGTCGACTTCGCCGTCCTGCGGCTCACAGGGAAGAGCCTCCATCGCGATGATCTCGAAGTAGCCGCGGAGCATGTCGGCAACCGCGACGCCACCCGGCTGCGTGAAATCCTTGCCGCCCTGGATGATGTTCTGCGTGTTGATCGTGTTCGCCGTGACGCTCGTGACGATCGGGTACTCGGAGCGGATCTGCGGAAGTCCGGAGACCTCGTTCAGCAGAATCTGACCGGCCCAGACCTCACCACACGAGAGCGCGATGTTGAAGTCGAGAAGCTCGATGCTGTTCTTGGCATCGCGGAAACGAATCTTGGCGAGAATGCCGCCGTCCGGGTTGTAGCAGGACGACCCGTCGTTGCCGCTGACGTAGTCGTTCGGCTGACAGGCGCCCAGGTTCGTGTTGTTGGTGTTCGTGTTCAGGATCTGGATGTTCGCGAACTGCGCGTCACCGTCGAACTCACGGACGTCGTAGTAGGTGCCGTAAAGCACCTGACCAACGCCGAGAGGGTTCACGTACGGCCCCGCGTCCGTGGCCATGATCGGGGTCGGCGCGCCACCACTGTTGGCGAGCGGTCCGCCGGTCAAACCATATTGGTTCTCCCAGAGATTCTCTGCTGCGACAGACGATGTGGCCGACAGCGCGACGATACCCGTCGCGGCCAACGCCACCAACGCCCACGTTGGTCCCCTACGCTTCATTCCTACCTCCTCTTTCATACCTTCCTCCTCTCGGGAAAGCTCTTGTCACCAAAGTTTGGATCGACCGATCCCGTCGGCGGTTCACTACCCACCTACGCCGGCCCCCCATTTGCGTTGTCCGCCTGCCACTGGAGACTTCGCACTATGAATACCGTAGGGGATCGTTCCGTCGCCACAAGTCCCCCACGGTCGGCTCGCTCTCCTCCCTGGCGATGCCGTTACACCGAAATCGTCTCTCGATTCAACCCCTGAAGCTAGTAGGCCATCGATACCAGGTGCCGTTTTCGAAGATCCAGCGCTCCGTGATCTTGGATTTGTTCTCCATGTTCACGAAAGCTTCTCGGTTGAAGCGGTGCTTGATCTCCAAATCGACCTCTGCGACGGGCTCTGCCTCATCAACCTCTACATCCAGAACCTTGGCACCCGTATGGAGCACCAGGGACTGGCCTTCTCTTGCGAAGCCTCCCGGCGTCACTCGACGGCGGTAGGATTCGGCCATGTACTCGTACGCGCCTTGGATGTCGCCGGCAACCTTCATGTCCCAGAAGTACTGGGCCCGCCGAGCCAAGGCTTGCTCGGACCGCTGATTGAGGGGCCAAATGGCTTGAGTCCATGCGATCGCACCGACGACAGCGAGTACGACGACTGCTGCGACTGCTCCCCAAAGGAGCGGCTTACGCGAACTCGACACGGCCTCCCGCATTTCTCCCTCTACGGTCGCCTCAACAGCCAACAGGTCCCCCCCTCCAGCGTATTGAGCGCGTTTCAGACATATAGCGTCGTACGGGACCGTTTGCAACGGAACGGCACCGCCGTTCCTCCCTGATCTGCTCGGTCATAATCAATGCCCACACGAGGACGCGACTGTCCGTGGGCAGGGGATAGACGCCGCATTGTCGAGATTTCTTTCACCAATGGTGACGCGGCCCGTCCGATTTTCGACATCGGCCGGTGGCGTCGCATTCTTTAGAGATTGCCGATATCAGAAGAGGGCAGCGTGACCGAGCCGACTTCGAGAGCAGAGGGCCGCTGGATGGCCGGCCTGGCGATTCTGCTCGTAATCGGAGCGTTTTCCGGCTGGGTGCGGCTCGGACAGCCACTGCTCGAGGGCGCGGCCGGGAAACAGACCCACACGGCGATGGTCGCGCGGAACCTCCACCGGGACCGCGCCACGTTCACGCGCCCCCGCGTGGATGACGTCGGGAGGCCGGGCTACTTCATCAAGGAACTGCCAGTTCTCGCCGGCGGCGCCGCCCTTGCTTACGATCTGTCAGGAGAGATCGACGAGCGGTGGTTGCGGTTCCTCGCGACGGCGGCGTGGCTACTCGCCCTGCCCGCCTTCGCCGGACTCCTCCGATCGGCCCTGGGATTCCGCGCGGCTCTCGTCGGCGGGCTGTGGCCCGGGTTCGCGCGTCCAGCCGGGCATCAGGCCAATGCATCCGGCCTCGCCGATGGCGGCGACGTACGTGCCCTCGGCGATGACGGATTCGCTCGCCGTCGCGGCCTCGATCGGGGCCTTGGCAGCGGTCGTCGGCTGGCGGCGCGAGCCCGGGACGGCGCGCGCGCTCCTGTGCGCCCTTCTCGTCGCCGCCGCCGCGCTCCTGAAGCCCCATACGGCGTTCTGGCTCGGGCCCGCCGCCACCTGGCTGGTGCTCCAGGGCGGGAATCACCCTCCCCCGGCGCCCCGGGCCGCCGTCGCGATTCTCGCGACGCTCACCGGCCTCGGCCGCGCCGCCGCGTCGGGGTGGTACCTGCACGCGGCGAGCGTGCACCAGGCGTACCCCGTGCCGGGCGCGACGGTCGCCGAAGGTTGGACGGACCCCGCACTCCTTGCGACCCGCGGCCTCTATATCGAGATCGGACGCCAGACCGTGATGATGGTCTTCACCCCGGTCGGAGTGGGGCTCGCTCTGCTCGGACTCTTCCGGGGCTCACACCTCGGCCCGGTCGAACGCGCGTTCCTCCTTTGGGGCGCCGGAGTCCTCGTGCAATGCCTGATCTTCGCTCCGCGGATGTTCGACGAGCTCTCGCGCGGAACGGAGTACTACCAACTCGCGCTCGTGCCGACGGCCGCGATTCTGATCGCCCGCGGAGTCGAAGCGCTCTCCGCCTGGCCCGTGGGAGGGCGGCGCGGAGCCGCAGTCGCGGCTGCCGTTCTCGGGCTCCTGGTCGTCGGCGCGGTGCGCGAGGCGAGTCTCGCGGCGCGCATCCCGGACGAGTACGAGAATCTGTTGTCGGATTGCGAGAAGGTGAGAGCGGCCACCGCCTCCAGCGACCGATTCGTCGTGTTCGCGGACCGCGGCGGCACCGTCCTGTACTACTGCGACCGTTCCGGGATCGTGTTCTCGCCGGCGGGAGAAGAAGCCGACGGCACCGTGCTGGACATTGCGGAGGTCGCACCCATCGACGTGTCACGGGCGCTGAACGAGGCCAACTACGTCTACTTCCCGTTCCCGCCCACGAACGCGAACGAAGTCGGCCTGCGATCGCAGCTCGCGGAAGCGTGGCCCGAGGTTCCGCTGCCGGGCTCGAACGCGCGACTCTTCGCGAATCCGAGCCGGACGCGCCGAGGAGCAGGGCGTTGAGCGCGGGTCTTCCGATCGCGAAGCGGGTCTCTCACGCCATGAAGCGAGCCTGGCACGACCGCTCCGCGCTCGATGCCTGGGTCGACGACCGGCTCTCCGTCGTCCGCGAAGCCGAGAGCCCGCTTCGAGCGCTGGTTCGCGAGCGTGTGTTGCACCGCCTTCTGCCCGAACGGCGGCTCCGGGTCTCTCCCTTCGGAGACGCCCCAAAAGCGGCCCGCGGGCTTGCGCGCGTGCTGGCACTCATCCCCCCCGAGGACACAGGCGGGGGAAGCCGGCCCGCACGGCTCGCCGCGGAGCTCCACCGGCGAGGCTTCGCAATCGAGTGGCGTTGGTGCCTGCCGATCTATCCGTGGCCGCGCCTGCGGCGCCCTCAGATCGATCATGTCGATGCCCAGCACGTAGACGACAGCTCCGTATCCGCGGTGTCGGCCGATCTCGTCCTGGTCGAGGCTCCACACCCACGGTTGGTCCGACTTGCGATGTCGAGCGAGCGACACGGGCCGCTCGTCTACGACGCCATCGACGAGTGGGACGGCGCTCTCGGTGCGGGCTGGTACGAACGCGAAGCCGAGTCCCGACTCATCGAGAGTGCCGACGTCTTGACGGCGAGCGCCGCGCTCCTGGGCGCGGAGCTGCGCGAACGCAGCAAGCGACCGGTCGAACTCCTCCCCAACGCGGTCGACCCCGCGGCGTTCGCCCCCTCGACCCCGGCCGACCCCTCACTGCGCCGTGGGCGTCCGACGGTGCTGTACGTCGGCGCGCTCTGGGGAGAATGGGTGGACCTGGAGCTCGTCGAGCACCTCGCGCGCGCCTGCCCAGAGGCCGAGATCCACCTCGTGGGCCCGGCCGGCAGTCGTTCGTTGCCGAGCGGACCGAACCTTCACGCGCACGGCGCCGTCGCACGCGATCGCATTCCCGCGATGCTCGCGGCAGCCGACGTGACGATCGTGCCCTTCGTCCCGAGTCGGCTCACCGCCGCGGTCAGTCCGCTCAAGGTGTTCGAGTATCTCGCGATGGAGCGACCGGTCGTGTCCACCGCGCTGCCGGATCTCGAGGGCGTGCCCGGCGTCACGATCGCGCCGGACGCAGAGCGCTTCGTGCGCGAAGTCCAGGGGGCCACGGGACGCACTTTCCCTCGGGGGGAAGTGCGACGCTTCGTGGAAGGGCACACCTGGGAGCGACGGATCGACCGCCTGCTCGAGCTCACTCGATCCGTTCGTTGATGATCGACGGATCGTCGTCGCGCTGGAAGTGCGCCGCGAGCATCTCGCCCAGCAACCCGCTCGTGAAGAGCTGCAGCCCCGCGAGCGAGACGAGCACGCCGAAGATCAAAAGGGGGTGTCTCTGCAGGATGTGCCCGTAGACCATGCGCAAGATCGTGATGTAGCCGATCACGCTGAACCCGATCGTCATGAGGAACGCGCCGGGGAGGCTGAAGAAATGCGCGGGACGCGCGTCGAAGCGCGTCAAGAACATCACCGTGATCAAGTCCATCATTCCGCGAAACGCACGGCCCCATCCGTAGCGAGACCGGCCGAAACGGCGCGGGCGATGTTCCACCTCGATCTCGCCGACCGCGTAGCCCTTCCAGGCCGCGATCACCGGGATGAAACGGTGAAGCTCGCCGTAGATCCGCACGTCGCGAACGACCCAGTTTCGATACGCCTTGAAGCCGCAGTTCAGGTCGTGAAGCTCGATTCCGGAAACGGCACGGACCGCCATGTTGAACAGGCGCGACGCAACGACGCGGGCACGAGAGTCGTGCCGCTTGCGCTTCCAGCCGCTCACCAGATCATAGCCGAGCGCGAGCACCTTCAGCATGCGCGGAATCTCGCGTGGATCGTCCTGAAGGTCCGCGTCGAGCGAGATCACGATCTCTCCGCGCGAGTGCGAAAAGCCGACCGACAATGCGGCTGCCTTTCCGAGGTTTCGGCGCAGACGATAGGCGCGGATCTCCGGGTTTTCGTCCGCCAGCGCGCGCAGGAGTTCGAAGGATCCGTCGCTCGACCCGTCGTCGACGAAGACCAACTCCCACGTCGGGCTCTCCGTCCCGGGCTCGATGCCGAGCGAACTCCAATCGAGGGCCGGGTCGTCGAGGACGGCGCGGCACTCGTCGACCAACAAGCCCAGACTCGAGCGCTCGTTGTGCAGCGGAACGACCAGGGTGATGTCCGGCGCTTCCGCCTCGGTCGGCGTCGTGCGCGTCGGCACCAGCGTCGCGATGCTCGTGCCCTCGGTTGTGGGTCGCGGCGCCGCCATGTCAGTCGCGCGTGACCCGGATGATCTCGGAAACCGTGGTGGTCCCCTCAGTCACCTTGAGCCAACCGTCGTCACGAAGAATCCGCATGCCGCACTCGATCGCCTTCTCCCGCACGGCGTCCGCGGAGGCACGCTTCAGGATGAGATCGCGAACGGGATCGTCGACCAAAAGCAACTCGTAGATGCCGCTTCGACCGCGGAAGCCGGTGTTGCTGCAGTTCTCGCATCCGGCGCCTTCGTACTGCTTGCCCATGGCGACCGACTCGGGAATCGCGCCCGAGCCCGACACCGAGCGCCCCTCGGTCGGAGCGGTGACCATGCTCTTCACCTCGCGCCGACAGTCCGGGCAGATGTTTCGCACCAGACGTTGCGCGAGCACGCCCAAGAGCGAAGACGCCAGGAGATAGTCCTCGATGCCCATCTCGAGCAGCCGCGCCACGGCGCCGGCCGCATCGTTCGTGTGGAGCGTCGAGAAGACGAGGTGACCCGTGAGTGCCGACTGCACGGCGATCTCCGCGGTCTCCGCATCGCGAATCTCACCGACCATGATCACGTCGGGATCCTGACGTACGATCGAACGAAGGCCCGCAGCGAACGTCAGCCCGATCTGTGGCTTCACATGAATCTGGTTCACGCCGTCGAGCTGGTACTCGACCGGATCTTCGATCGTGACGATCTTCTTGTCGGGCGAGTTCACCTTGTTCAGCGAACCGTAGAGCGTGGTCGTCTTGCCGCTGCCGGTCGGTCCGGTGACCAGGATCATGCCGTACGGCTTCACGATCAGGTCTTCCCACTCCTTGCGGGTATCGGGGGGGAAACCGAGCTTCTGGAGATCGAGGACGATCGATCCCCGATCGAGGATACGAAGGACGACGCTCTCCCCGTACAACGTGGGCAGGGTCGAGACGCGGAGATCGATCTCCTTGCCCATCATGCGCAGCTTGATGCGTCCGTCCTGCGGCAGGCGTCGCTCGGCGATGTTGAGCTTCGCCATGATCTTGATGCGCGAAACGATGGCCGCCTGAAGCCGACGCTGCGGAGCGTCCACGTCGTGCAACACCCCGTCGATGCGGTACCGCACCTTCAGCTCGTTCTCGAACGGCTCGATGTGGATGTCGGAGGCGCGCGACTCGACGGCGCGGTTGATCAGGACGTTCACGAACCGGATGACCGGAGCTTCGCTCGCGAGGTCGCGAAGATGGTCGACGTCTTCCTCGTCTTCGGAGAGGAACTCGACGAGTCCATCGCCCTCTGCCCCGCTCCCGCCGCCGTGCTCGCCGTAGCAGACCTCCAGGGCTTCGGTGAGATCCTTCTCTTTCGCGAGAAGCGGCTGCACCTGGCACCCGCTGACGACCTGGAGTCCGTGCAGTGCGTCGCGGTCGCCCGGGTCCGCCATGGCAACGGTGAGGGTACCGTCGTTCAGCGTCATCGGGAGGATCTTCGCGTGTCGCAAGAACTTGATGTTCAGGCCCGGGACCTCGACCGCTTCGTTCGGGAGTTCCTTGCGCGCGACGAGCGGCACACCGAGGTGCTCGCTGTACACCGGCAAGAGATCATCCTCGGAGACGAAGCCGAGGTCGAGCAAGAGCCGCTCGATGCGCTCTCCCCGTTCGGCCTGGAGCCGGCGGACCTTGCGCAGGTCTTCGGGGCTCACGCGCCCGCGCTCGACCAGGATCTCTTCGAGCGACTTGAGTTGCGGTTCCACCAGCGAAAAACCCCTCTTCCCCGTAGCACGGTGGCGCCGGTGCCGCCATTTGTCGGCGTTTTCCGGCGGCCCGATCGGCCCCGTGTCCCCTGGGTCAGACGACGGGAGAGACCGGAGATTCAGTCCGGTACGAGTCCAGCAGGTCGCGCAGCGTCTGCTCCCACGGTATCTGCGGCTTCCAGCCGAGCTCCGCGTGCGCCTTCTCGAAGCTTCCCCAGTGGGCCGGAACCTCGGCCGTGCGCTTGCGACGCTCGGACGTCCGGATTTCCGGGTCGACGCCCGCGAGCCGGCACAGGTCGCGGAGGATCGTGCCAATCCGAACGGGCCGCCCCTGGCACAGGTTGTAGGCCTCACCCGCCCGCCCCTTCTCGAGGGCGGCGGCGTAGCCCCGAACCGTGTCGCGAACGTCGGTGAAGTCCCGCTCGGGCCTCAGGTTCCCGACCTCCATGACCGGCTCCCGGGCCCCCGCTGCGATGGCCGCGACCTGGGAAGCGAAGTCCGGGCACACGAAGTCCGTCTTTTGGCCCGGACCGGTGTGGTTGAACGGGCGGACGCGCACGACGTTCGCTTCCTTCGCGCGAGCGAAGGCGCGACCCGCCATGTCCGCGGCTGCCTTGCTCGCCGCGTACAAGGAATTCGGTCGGAGCGGGGTCTTCTCCGTCACGGGCAGATCGTCGGCGTCGACCGCCCCGTAGACTTCGCTGGACGTGACCAGGAGGACCCGCATCCCTGGATCCCTGCGGACCACCTCCTCCATCACGTTGACCGCCCCCACCGCGTGGACCTGATACGCCAGGGCCGGGTCCTCGTACGAAAGAGGCGCAAACGCGATGCCCGCCAACACGACGACGGCGTCTGGGCGGCTCTCGTCGAGCGCTCCCGCGACCGAGGCCGGCTCCGTGACGTCACACGACACCATCGGGATGGGCGTCCCCTCGACTTCGATCGCCTTGGAGAACGACCCGTCGGGTCGAGCGCGCGCGGCACCCCACACCTCGTCTCCGCCACCCGCCAGCTCGTCAGCGAGGTAGCCGCCTGCGAATCCGGTGACTCCGAGGATGAGTACCCGCATGAACCGATGAGGTTAGACCTTGGCGGAGAGGGTCGCCATGTCGGCATCCACCATCATTTCGACGAGGTCTCGAAACGAGGTCTCCGGCTTCCAGCCGAGCTCGTCGCGGGCCTTCGTGCAGTCCCCGAGCAGGGTGTCGACCTCCGCCGGCCGGTAGAACTCCGGGTCCTGCTTGACGTATTTCTGCCACTCGAGACCGACACGCTCGAAGGCGATCTCGACGAGCTCCCGCACGGTGTGCTGCTCACCCGTGGCGACGACGTAGTCGTCCGCCACGTCTTGTTGGAGCATCATCCACATCGCCTTCACGTAGTCGCCGGCGAAGCCCCAATCGCGCCGCGCATCCAGATTGCCCAGACGGAGCTCCTGAGCCAGGCCGAGCTTCACCCGAGCGACCCCGTCTGTGACCTTGCGGGTCACGAACTCGAGCCCTCGACGCGGCGACTCGTGATTGAACAAGATCCCCGAGCAGGCGAAGAGATCGTAACTCTCGCGATAGTTCACCGTGATGTAGTGACCGTAGACCTTGGCCACTCCGTAGGGACTCCGCGGGTGGAACGGGGTCGTCTCCTTCTGCGGGACCTCGCGTACCTTGCCGAACATCTCGCTCGAGGAAGCCTGGTAGAAGCGAATCCCCGGATTGGCGAGACGGATCGCTTCGAGGATGCGCGTGACGCCGACCGCATCGAATTCGGTCGTGAGCACGGGCTGCGACCAGGAAGTCGGCACGAAAGACATCGCGGCGAGGTTGTAGACCTCGTGCGGCTCGACCTTCTTCAGCACTTCCAGCAACGAGTACTGATCGAGGAGATCCGCTTGCTCCAACCGAATCCGATCGCGGATGTGCTCGATCCGGGAGAAGTTCTCGGTGCTGGACCGACGGACGGTCCCGGCGACCGTGTAGCCCTTCTCGAGGAGGAACTCGGCCAGGTACGACCCATCCTGCCCGGTGATTCCGGTGATCAGCGCGACGCGCTCGGCCATGATCCGCCTCTTTCTGTCCTAGGAGCCCGCGCGCCCGTATCGATCTTCGAGACGGACGACGTCGTCCAATTCGGGCGTGGAGACCTCGAGCACGTCGCAGTCGGTCGCGCCAATCATTCGATGCCGGAGGTGTGGCGTGATGTGGAAGGTGTCGCCGGGTTCGAGAACGACCTCCTGCAAGGGCGTGTCGTCGAGTGGTCCGTACTCGAAGCGCAACTTGCCCGAGAGGATGTAGATCGTCTCATCCTTCTTCTCGTGGTATTGCAGGGACAGAGCCTGCCCCTCTTTCACGTGCAGGATCTTTCCCACGTAGCGATCGGTTTCCGCCCAGATCAGCTCGTGGCCCCAGGGTTTCGGCACCTGGCGTGACATCTGCCTGTTGGTACGTTGCCATCGACGCTCAGGCAAGGACCCGATCCGACCTCACGTCGGCTGGCATGCGGGCGCGTCGAGTCCGGCCTCGCGGATACCATCGACGAAGCCCCGGGCCCAAACGGTCGCCACCAGCAGATACAGGGGCCACGCGACCAGCAGGAAGAGGAACTCCCTCGGAGCGTAGCGAGCGCACCACCCGAGCGCGCGAAGGGTGCGCCCGAACGGGAGCCCGATCGCGAGCCACGGACGACGGACCACCCACTGCCCGGGCAGCCCCCCGACGACGCGCGCCTGACCCGACGCGATCCCGAGCACTCGCGTGTATCGAAGCAGCGACATCCACCCCGACGGCGTCTGGTGACGGATCCGCATCTGCGGGTCGAACATCATCCGTTCGTTCGACTGCCACAGATTCCAGTTGAGCAACCAGTCCTCGGAGGCGCGCGCATCGGGGAATCCCCCGTGCTTCGCGAAGGTCTCACGATCGAAGGCGACGCACGCCGCGGGGAGCTCCCACGTCGCGCGCTCCGGAACGCCCGGCAGCGACTGCTTGAACTCCAGGAGGTGCCGGAGGCGACTCGACACGGTCGGGTGCTTCGGGAGGAGGATCGCGCCCCCCGCGACCGTCGCCCCGCGATCGAGCGCCATCACGGCTCGCGCGAGCAAATCGGGATGAGCGATCGTATCGGCATCGAGGAAGAGAAGTCGGGTTCCCCTGGCGTGCTTCACCCCGATGTTTCGCGCGGTGCCCGGGTAGGTCTGCTCCTCCCGTCGCACGACCTGCAGATCCAGCCGCCCTCCGACCCTCTGCGTAAACGGACGCGCGATTCGTTCGGTCGCATCGTCGGGCGAGCTATCCACGACGATCACCTCGAAGGGAGGCGGCTCCCACTGCGTGCAGAGCGAAGCGAGACAGTCGCCGATCGTCCCGGCCGCGCGGTACGCGGGGATGATGACCGACAGGACCGGGGATTCGGCGGTCATGTGGCGGACGCCCGAATCAATAGACCGCTCCGAAGTCCGGCCCATTGGCCGTAGGTGTCGGGAACGCGTTGTTGAACTCGGCGAAGGGAGACTGTCCGAACGTACCCAGGCCGATGAGCGAGAACCGGAAACGGAATTCGAGTTCATCGGGGTTCAGCCGATCGACCAACGCCGCGTCGAAGACCCAACAGTCACAGCCCGAGATCACCCGGAACCCGGCCCAGTTCTCGAGGAACCGGCCCGACTCCCCGTCGAAGCGGCCCAGATACGAGACCGCGAGATGGTTCGTCAGGCGAAGGGTCGTCGCCACGTTGAGGTTCTCGACCGCCCCGTTGGTATTGAACTGATAGAATACGGACGCGGAATTGATGGGCCGAAGCTGCGGTTGGAAGAGATCCCCCTCTCCCTCGATCGGTCGCGGGTCGAAGAGGTTCGCGCCGACGTTCGCGAAGACGAACCGGTTGTCGATCACCGAGTAGACCGCACGGCTCGTGATGCCGGCCCACCCTACCGGGGTGACCCGTCCGAAGAGGTCGATGCCGGAGAAGTTCTGCGTGCGAGTGAGGTCGTCGGCCGAAACCGAGATGGGGCGCGAGATCGAGTAGCTCTGCTGAATCTGGATTCGCCCCAGCTCCCGCGTCTGCGCGGGCGGAGCACCGGCGATCAGCTTGGGGGGCCTCGGGCCGTAAGGATCCTCGTCGATCAGGCCTTCGGGATACGACAGGTCCTCCAAGGGCTCCAGCGGCTCCACGTACTCCTGCTCGAGTTCTCCGAACTTGCCGAGAAAACGCGTCAGGAACCCGTAGGTCACGAGGTTCCTCGCGTTGATCCGGTCGACGAAGTCCCAGACCGGTAGATCGTCCTGGTTCGTGAACGGAATGTAGAGATAGCTCACGAACGGTTCGATCGTGTGCTTGAGCTTCTGGAGATCTCCCGTTCCGACCTTGTAGACGCGCGACACTTCGGACCGAAAGCCTGCTTGCGCCTGCAACAGTTCCCGATGCTGGAACTTGTCGACCTCGCGCGTCTGAAGCGTGCCGTCCTCCTGCGGAAACCCGAACGGGTTCTGGTTGTTCACGAGGTAGTAGAGAGTCTCCCGAAGCTGCAGACGCGCCGACCCGAACCCGTACTTGCCCAACCGATAGGGCACGCTCACTTCCGGAGCGACATCGAGCCGAGCGCCCGAAGAGAGGGGCGCGCGGTAGTAATAGATCGCTTGGGTATTGAGACGGCCCGTGACGAGCTGGAAGAAGCGCTCCCGCAAGCGCAACGTGAGATTGGGCACGGGCTGCGGCTGCCGAGACTGCTTCTGGTAGAGATTCTGGAACCACTTCGCGTTCGCCTTGAACTCTCCCCACGAGCCGACCTTGACGATCCCGGCTTCCGAAGTCGTGTATCGAATCGTGGTCAAGAACAGGTTCGTCGCGGGAATGTACGAGAGCGTGTTCATGTCGCGCAGGAACAAGTTGTCGCTCACGTAGAACGGCCGCGCGTAGATCTGGGACTCCCACGGGCCTTCCTGATTGTGGTGGCCGATCACGCTCCAACGGTTCTTCGGGATGGAGGGATCCTGGACGGTCGGGTCCTCCTCGATCGCCCTTCGCTCCTGCTCGGCCGGATCGAATTCGCTGAAGTAGCTGGCGCTGAGGCGCCCGCCCGCGGTCGGGGAGAGCACGTATCGGTAGTCGGCCAGGACCCCGGCCCGCGCATTGGTCTCGACGTCGAGCGAGATCGTCATGTCGCTGCTCTTGTCGATCGCCCAATAAAACGGCTGCACGTACTGAAAGCCGCGGCGGCTGGAAATTCCGAATCGTGGAAACAGGAATCCGCTCTGTCGCTCGCGCCGCACCGGGAACAGACCGTACGGCAGGTAGAGGATCGGAATGTCCTTCACCTTGAACGTCCCGCCGCGTACCTCACCCCAACCGCCGAGGCCGAGATCCAGTTGCTCCCCGTGGATGCTCCAGTCGGGCGAGCCGTCACCGCAGAGGCACGTCGTGAGCTCGCCGTTCCAGATCCGGTAGCTCTGTCCCAGCCCCTTCTCGAGACGTTCCCCCGAAAGGAGGAAGCGAGAGCGACGGAGGTGGACCTCTCCATCGACCAGGTACCCCGTCTCGTCGTCGAGCTCGAGCCACGCGCGGTCGGCGGAGACCCGCGCCTCGGGATCCTCGAGCAAAACGTCGCCCGACGCGTCGGCCTCACCCGTGGCGCGACGAACCGAGATCTGGTCGGCGGCGAGCACGCTCGAGCCGCTGCTGATCACGACGTCGCCCTCGGCGCGGAGCTGCGAGCCGTCCTGATCGTAGGAAATGCTGTCGGCGTCGATCGTGACCTGCTCTTCGCCGAGGCCTCGCCCGATCTGGAGCGTTGGCTGCGCGGTCGCCGCGCGAGCGACGAGCGACACCACCAGCACCACGCAAAGTGCGCGGGCGCCGCGACGCAGGATCAAGCGCACACCTCGGCCATGGCGTCCTCGAATATACTGAGCCGACCCGACTTCGCGAGCAATCCGGCGTAAACCTCTCCGACGAGGAACAACGAACCGGTGGCGACGATGGGTACCGAGGCGTCCGAGGAGGCGAAACGGGCAATCTCCGCATGGGGATCCGACCCGATCCGCGTCGGGCAGAAGGCCGAAAACGCGGTCGCCAGCTGTGCCGGGTCGACCCCCCGACGCTGTCGAATCGGCACGACCGCGACCTCGCAGACGTGCGGTCGGAGCGCCGCGGCGAGCTCCCGCCAGGGCTTGTCGGACAGCGCCCCGAAAACGAGCCGCGCGGGCCCGCCGGCCAATCGCGGGAGCTCGGCGCACAGAGCGGCCATGCTCTCCTCGTTGTGGGCACCGTCGAGGATCAAACGGGGATGGGTTCCGATGACCTCGAGCCGACCCGGCCATCGGGCCCTCGCGAATCCCGCCGCACGGGCCTCGGCAGACACGGCCAATGCGGGATGCGCCCGCCCCAGCTCCTCCAGGAGACACAGGGCCACGCGGGCGTCGTCTTCGATCCGCGCCCCGACGACGGCGGTGAGAGGAACTTCGCCTCGTACGTCCGCCGCCGCGACGACGCGAGCGCCGACTTCTTCGGCACGGCGGTGGATCGCGTCCAAGGCCTCCGCGGGGAGCCGCGGCCCGAGCACGACCGGCCGCGCAGCACGCATGACGCCTGCCTTTTCGCGGGCGATCTCGGCGAACGTGCGGCCCAGGTACTCCTGATGATCGAGGCCGATCGTCGTGATCGCGGAGCAGGCAGGCTCCACGACGTTCGTCGCGTCCAGGCGACCGCCGAGTCCGACTTCGAGCACGGCAGCGTCGACTTGGCTGTGGGCGAACGTCTCGAGCGCAAGCAACGTCGCGACTTCGAAGAACGTCAATCCGGTCTCCTCGGGTGGGGCAATCCCCCGGATGCGCTCCACCCCGGAAACGACGTCGGGTTCTGAGATCTCTTGCCGGCCGATCCGAATCCGCTCCGTGAACGAAACCAGATGGGGAGACGTGTAGAGGCCGACCCGATGGCCGGCGGCGTGCAAGGCCGCGTGCGTGAGCGCCGCGGTGGTCCCCTTCCCGTTCGTGCCGGCGATCAGGACCGTCGCGTAGCGGCGTTCGGGGTTCCCAAGCGCGTCCAGTGCCGCACGAACACGCTCGAGCTTCAGATCCCAGCCCCGTGTCGCCTCGAGGCCGTAGAGGTACTCGATGGTCTCGGAGTACGTCACCGGGAACGGCGCGTCGCCTGCTTCATTTCTCGAGTGAAGGCCTCCACCGTTGCCACGGCGGCGTCGGTGTCGGAGGCCCCCTCGACCAAGCGTGTAATCTCGCTCCCGACCACCACGGCGTCTGCCATCGCCGCCACCGCGCGCGCCTGCTCGGGCTTCGTGATGCCGAAGCCCACACCGACGGGAAGTCGCGTCTGACCGCGGATCTCGGCCACCAGGCCGGCGATCGCCTCCGTGTTGGCCGCCTTCACTCCGGTCACGCCGGCCACCGAAACGAAGTAGACGAACCCCGAGGCCGCGCGCAGCACGCGTTTGATCCGGCTCTTCGTGCTCGTGGGCGCGAGAAGAAAGATCATGTCGACGCCGTGTTCGCGCAGTGGGATCCGCAGGACGTCGGCTTCGTCGGGCGGCATGTCGACGCAAAGGACGCCGTCGACGCCAGCCTGAGATGCCGCGGTCGCAAGCGCCGCCGGCCCGAAGGACAGAAACGGATTCGCGTACCCGAAGAGGATCACGGGCACGTCGCTTCGCTTTCGAAAACGCACGACGAGATCGAGCACTCCGGGCAGCGACGTGCCCGCGGCGAGCGCGCGCTCGGCGGCCCGCTGCAACCACAGACGGGCGATCGTGTCGTCGGCGACCGCTGGCGGCGTCCCCTGAAGGTAGTACTGCGCCACCGCATATTGCGCATCAC
>JAULKQ010003447.1:0-56673 GCA_032356285.1 Smithsoniella earleae
TTGCGACAAGCGCGGGCGCATCAAGGTCAACGAGCACATGCAGACGGAGGTCGAGCACATCTATGCCGCAGGTGATGTCGTCGGCTTCCCGGCGCTGGCCGCCACCTCGCGCGAGCAGGGCCGCCGCGCCATGTGCCATGCCTTCGGGCCGGCCGATGATGCGGAGATGCGCCAGCTTCCCTACGGCATCTATGCCATTCCCGAAATCTCCATGATCGGCCCGACGGAACAACAGCTCACGGCAGACGGCGTTCCCTACGAAGTCGGCGTCGCGCGCTATCGCGAGATCTCACGCGGCCAGATCCTGGGTGACACCACGGGCCTCCTGAAGCTGCTCTTCCATCGCGAATCGCGCAAGCTGCTCGGCGTGCACGTCATCGGTGAGGGCGCCACGGAGCTCGTTCACATTGGCCAGGCCGTCGAAGCCTTCGGCGGCACGATCGACTACTTCGTCAAGACGGTCTTCAACTATCCCACCCTTGCCGAGTGCTACAAAGTCGCGGCATTGGATGGTCTCAATCGTCTGCGCGGCGTCATGCCGGCGCAGGAGGAGCAGTCACTGAAGCACGCCGCGTAGTTGGCGCCTCCGTGATCAGGGGTCGGTGGTAGACTTCGGCCCTTATGAAAGCCGTCATCTTCGCCGTGCTCGCGGGCCTCTGCTGGGGCATCGGCGAGCTTGCGACCAAGTCAGTCCTGCATTCAAAGCAGATCGGGCCATTCACCGCCATCGCGGTGCGCTCGACGATCGCGCTCCCCATCCTGTGGATCGCATGGATCGTCGCGTCGCGCGTCGTGCACATCGAGCCTCGTCAGTGGACACAGGCTGATGCGCCCGTGCTGTGGAAACTCACGCTCGGTTCGGGGCTCGTCGCGGGCGCCGCGGCCATGATCTTCTTCTATGCCGCCCTCAGCGCCGGAGAAATCTCGCGCGTCAAACCCATCGCATTTGCGCTTGCGCCGGCGACGGCCGTCATTCTCGGCTGGCTCGTGCTCGGCGAATCGATGAACATGCGCAAGGCGACCGGCGTCGCGCTGATCCTCGCCGGCGTGCTCTTCCTGACCGGTGGGGCGCCGTCATCACAGCCGGCGCCTCCAGCGCAGGAGGCTTCGCCGTGATCATTCGCCGCGCTGAACTCGACGATCTCGATCTTGTGGCGCCGCTCTTCGATGCCTACCGCCACTTCTACGAGCGAGGCTCGAATATCGAACTTGCGCGACAGTTCATCGGCGAACGGCTTCGAAATGGCGATTCGACGATTCTCATCGCGATGGAGAACGAAGGCGCGGCGGAAGCGATGGGTTTCACACAGCTCTATCCCACGTTTTCATCCGTCAGAGCAAGACCCGTGCTCGTTCTCAATGATCTCTTCGTCGCTGAGGCGCACAAGCGGAAGGGCGTCGGAAAACAACTGATGGTCGAAGCGGCGCGATTCGCGCTGGACGCCGGTGTCGATCGTCTGTCTCTGGAGACCGCGACGGACAACATCGCTGCTCAGGCGCTGTACGAATCACTCGGCTGGAAGCGCTCTGCCGGCTTCTTGACCTACAACCTTGAACGAGATCAGTTCGAGTCTGCTGACTAGCCGCCACGCTTGGCGCGAAAGAACGAGCGAAGCAGATCGCCACATTCGTCGGCCAATACGCCGCCGATGACCGGCAGCCGATGATTCAATCGATCATCGGAGCACAGTTCATAGAGCGACTCGACGCCGCCGGCTTTGGGATCAACAGCGCCGAAGACCAGCCTGCCCACGCGCGCATTGACGATCGCCCCGGCGCACATGGCGCATGGCTCCAGCGTGACGACAAGAGTGAAATCATTCAGCCGCCAGTCGCCAATCCCTGCGCCCGCCTGCCGAAGTGCCAGCACCTCGGCGTGCGCCGTCGGATCGTTGTCGATCTCGCGCCGATTGAAAGCCTCGCCCACGATGCGCGCGCTCGCCGTCTCGTAGACCAGCGCCCCGATCGGCGCTTCATCCAGCGCCATTGCCTCGTGGGCAAGCTCCAGCGCGCGGCGCATCATCTGCTCGTCAAGTTTGGTCGCGCTGCTTCGCGCGTCAATGGGAGTCATCGGGCTCCTCCGCCATCTCGGGAGGACCGACGATCCGGCGCGCGGGCACGATGCGCATCAGGACGATGCCGAACTCAAACAGCAGATACAGCGGGGCCGCCAGAAAGAGCATCGAGATTGGATCCGCCGGCGTCAGAATAGCGCCGGCGATGGCGCAGCCGAAGAGCACCATCTTGCGATGCCCCGTCAGTGACTGTGGCTCAACGACACCCGCCCAGCCCAGCAGCAGCAGCACCACAGGCAATTGGAACGCGACCGCAAACACGATCCCCAGCATGAAGACAAGGTTGATGTATTCACTGATGCGATACTGCTGCGAGATCGCGCCGCCGCCCGTCATCGGCATGCCCAGCACGCGAACCCCGCCATCATCCTCAGGCACGGCCAGGCGAAGCTCCTGCAGTTGCTCGTTGAACCAGTAGTCCCCGGCCGCGGGCGACACCGGATCTCCATCAAGAATGACGATCTCCGGCAAGGGGGGCGTCTGATCGACACTCACGACCCCCGGCTGCGCCGGCGCCAGCGACGCGCCGAAGAGAATCAGAAACCGCAGCGAGACCGGCAGCAGCACTTTGTAAAGGAACACCGTGCCGAGGACGGTCAGCGCCGCCGACAGCGGCACCAGGAAATAGACGAATCGCCGCTCGTGCGGATACAGCCCCGGAGCGATGAAAAGCCACGCCTGATACAGAATCCACGGCCCAGCCCCAAGCAGCGCCAGCACGATGCCCACCTTCAGATAGGCGGCAAATGGCTCCGTCGGACTGGTCGCCTGCAGCCGCGTCGGCAGCCCGGCCGCCTGAAGCTGCACTTCCACCGGCGCCAGCAGGAAGTCCAGAAGAGGTCCCCCGAAGAAGAGACAGACGATCATGATCGGGATCGGCCCCAGCAGCGCGAAGAACAGGCGCTTGCGAAGCTCTTCCAGATGATCGCCGAAGCTCATCGGCTGCTCAGGCATGTGAGGGGTCATATCGGACTCTCGGGGCGGATCGGGGAAGGCCCGGATCGGGAAGGGCGGCTGAGGATACGCGCTTCCGAAGGCCTGCGGGAGAAGGCGAGATCGCGTCTTTCCGGTCCCGGGCCGGTTAAATGGGGTATCCGGCCGCCGAAGGCAGAAATCATCGGCAGGGCATGACGGGTCCGGACAGAGGGCGCATCCAGTGAGGCACGTGAACCGGGATCAGGAGCAACTGTTGGCCACGCGGGCCATCGCCGGTGAAGCCGACGCAGTCCGCGATTACTGGCGACTTAGCAGACGCTGGGTGGCGGCGGTGCTCCTTGCGCACATGCCTCGGGACTGCGAGCTCGAGGATCTACTGCAGGACGTCGCTTTGACACTCGTCAATCGCATCTCGGATGTTCGTGATCCCGGCGCCGCTCGCGGCTGGCTGCGGATGGTGGCCGTCAATACGGCTCGCACCGCCGCCCGAAAGCGCCGCCCGGCCCTGCGTCTCGTCCCCGCCCCGGAGGAAGGACCGACCGAATCCTCATTGGCGGCGGATCAGGAGATGGGCGCCGATCCGGCGCTGCGTGAAGAGGCCAATCGCGCGCTGGAAGCCGCCCGCGAGTTGCCGGCCGATTACAGCGAGCCGCTGCTGCTTCGCTGCGTGCACGGCATGACCTACCAGCAGATCTCTGAAGCCCTCGGGCTTCCCGTCACCACGATCGAAACCCGCCTGGCCAGGGCCCGGCGCATGCTTCGCGAGTCGCTCGAGGCCGAGGAGTCACAGGCCGCGGCGACGACCGCCTGAGTGTTCAGGCGACCCGTTCCTGATTGGATTGCACACATGAACGACATGAACCACAACGACGAGCTGGACATCCTCATCACGCGCATCGTCGACAACGAGGCCAATGACGAGGACTGGCGCCGCCTGCAGGAACTGGGCGCACAGGATCAGGCGGTTCTGCGCCGTCTCGCGCAGGAGCAGCAGATGCATGCGCTTCTCTGCAGCGCCGCCCGCCCGATGCTTGACGCCTCCGATCGCGTCGAGACGCCGCGCGTCGTGCAGTACACCGTGCGTTCGCCGTGGGGTCTGCGCTTCGGCGCCGGACTCGGCTGGGCGATCGCGGCCGCACTGACAATGGCCTGGCTCATCATGCCCAAGATCAATCCGCCTGTGGCGACGCAGACTGATACGAACACCGGTCCTCAGATCGTTGACGCAGCGTTGCCAATCAATGCTGATGACGCCTATCAGGCGTATCTCAAGTCCGGTCTGCAGGAAGGCCGCGTGGTGGGTCAGCTTCCCACGCGCATGATCGAGGTCGAGCCTTCGCCGGATGGCAAGGGATACATGGTGCTGTATGTGCGCCCGATTCTCGAGCGCCAGCGCGTCAACGATCTCTACAAGTACGGACCGGCGCAGCAGGAGGAGGATCCTGCGACGCGCACGATCCCCGCAAGTTTCACAGAGAGTCAGACGTACTGAACAAGGAACACACGCGATGGCGAACAGGAAGGCGCCTCGCGCACACCAGCCAACTCCAGGGAGGTCTGGACCATGAAAACGAACATGATGTCAGCAATCGGCTTGACTGCCGCAGGCGCTCTTGCGGCCGTCGCCGCGTCACCTGAACTCACCGACTCCATCGTGCGCAGCGCCGGCGATCGCGCATCTTCGATGATCGACACCGTTCGCGCTATGTACGATCGCGCGCAGCCGACGGCCGCCGACATGGATGGCGCCCCTGGGCTTGTGCTGGCCTGCAACGAACACGAGAACGAAGTGAAGCGTTACGTGTTTGAACACAAGGGCAAAGCGCCTGTCGCCTCGTCCAAAGGACGCATGGGCATCGTCATTGAAAAGCTCGATGACTCCTCGGCGCGGCATCTGAAGGTTGATCCGAAGACGTCCATCTTCATCAAGGAAGTGATTCCCGGCTCAGCCGCCGATCGATCCGGCTTCCGCGATCACGACATCATCAAGAAGCTTCGCGGCCACGGCGGCCTCACCATCGATGAACTCAAGCACAAAGTGCAGGGCCTGCAAGGCGATGTTGAGTTCGAAATCCTGCGTGAAGGCAAGCCGAAGGTGCTTCGCTTCCATCCCGATGGAGCTGTGAAGGGCAAGCCCCACGCCGGGCACGAGATGCATGAGACGTTCGAGATCATCATCGCGCCGGAAGATGGGCAGGAAGAGATCGTCATTCTGCGCGGCGGCCCGGGAGGCGACATCGTCATGGCGCCCGATTCGCCGCATGGCATGCATCGATTCATGCACGATCCCGAGAACAACGAGGTGTTCGAGTTCAAGTTCGACGATGAGGACTTCAACGTCGACTTCGATTTCGACGTGGAGCTGGGCGACGCTCCGTTCGGCAAAGTCATCCTCGAAAAGTTGCACAAGGGCGGCCCCGGCAATTTCTCATTCCGCGTCGCGCCTGATGCGCCAAAGAGCGATGGATGCTGCTGCTGCAAGCGCCCTTCCGGCAAGTCCACCAGCGCCGCGCCGCATCAGAAGCATCGCGAGCAGCTCCACAAGCATCTGCAGAAGCTCCAGGGTCACAATGACAAGGTGCAGGAGCATCGCCAGCGCATCCACGAGCACGCCCTCAAGCTTCACGCACATAAGGAAAAGCTGCACGCGCACAAGCAGCGCCTCCATGATCACAACCAGATGCTGCATGATCACAAGCAGCGACTTCACGATCACAAGCAGCGGATCCATGAGCACAAACAGCGCCTGCACGAGCAGCACAAGGGCGGCGAGAAGCTGAAGTTCCGCGTCAAGCCCCACACGCAATCAAACCCGCTTCCTCAGCGACTCGGCGCCGTGCAGTCCGCGGCTGACCTCTACCAGGACTCACTTGAGCAGCAGGCCATCGACAGCCTCTCCACGGAGCTCTCCAGCCAGATCACCTACGAACTGGCCGCCATGTCCCGCTCCCTCGACGCCGGACAGCAGGAGTTGCTTGAAGAAATCGCTCGCGACGCCGCGGCCTCAGCCGTCTCCGGCGCCAGCCTCGCCATTGAGGATGGCCACATGCTTCTCGGCCGCTGGATTGTCGAGCAACGCGCATTCATCGAAGAGATTCTGACGGAGACCCTCTCCGAGCGCATCCAGATCAAGGGAGCTGACGGCGAAGATGCAATCGACGCCGCCATCCAGCAGACGCTTGACGATCTGTCATCCATGAACGTTCTGCTCAGCGACAGCAGCAGGCTGCGTCACGAGCAGTTGCTCGAGGCGACAGAAGATGTCGAGCGGGTCGCGCCGGATGTCATCATGCCGGCGCCGAAGTTCCGCAACGCCAACGACCAAATTCTTGAGGAGTACCCCGCCTGATCAAGGCGGACACAGGGTCAACAGGAATCAAGAACACCAACGCCGCGCACAAGCGCGATCAAGCAGGAGCTATGACCATGAAACGCATTCTCACAACAGGCGTGATCGCCGGGCTCATCGCCGCCACTGGCATGCCCGCAAGCGCCGGTGACGCACGCGTCGAACAGGAGAAGCACGAGATCTCCATCCACAAGGCGGGCCACGATGGCTCGCACGCCAAGGCGCCCAAGGCCAAGGGCGGCAAGCTCGGTCTCGATTTCAATGGATCCATCCGTGTGCATGACGCCGAGGGTGGGGAGATCGTTCTTCAGATCGACAACGGCGAGTGTGTGTGCATCATCAACGGCGAGAAGATCGATCCCGATGAGATCGAAACATCCATGGATGACGGCATGCTTGTCATCTCCAGAGATGGCGACGAGCTCTACCGTCTCGATCTGCCCAACTTCGCCGGTGATCAGCTCGGCCTGAGTTTCCTCAAGAGCGGCGACGGCGGCGCGTGGTCCTTCTCCACCGATGGCGATCTGAAGTTCGGAAGCGACTTCGACAAGTTGCGCCGTTTCGCGCCAAAGCCCGCCGAGCGCACGCTGCGCATGGGTGTCTCCATCGAGAACGTCGGTGACGATGTTGCCTCCGAACTCGGTATCTCATCATCCGATGCGCTTCGCATCGTGGATGTGCAGGATGACATGCCCGCAAAGATGGCTGGTATTCGCGCCAAGGACATCATCCTGCGCGTCGAAGGCAAGCCGGCTTCCTTTGACAACCTCAAGAAAGTCATCTCAGCCTCCAAAGCCGGCGACAAGCTGGTCGTCGAGCTCATCCGCGATGGACACAAGAAGGAAGTGCTCGTCGGGTTGAAGGAAGTCGAAGTGGCGCCCGCCGTCGTGTACGACGACAAGAAGCTCGATTACACCGGCGATGGCATCACCTGGGAGATCGACTCCGAGGACGTCAAGAGCGCCATGGCCAATGCCCAGAAGCTGTACACGCAGAAGCTGCACGATCATGCATCCAGGGCCGACGTCGAGGTCGGCAAGCTTCATGAGTTGATCATCGAGAAGCTTCACAACGCGCAGCTCGATGATGACACCGAAGCCAAGATCGAGATGGCCCTCGAACAGGCGCTCAGCTCGCTTGAGGACATCGATTTCGAATTCCACGCCCTGCCGCCCGTTCATTTCGGCAAGCGGGGCGACAACGAGCGCATCCTCGTCGTCCCTGAGCCCGATGGAACCGTCAAGGATGAGATAATTGTCCGCGAACTCGAGGGTCAGGCGCGAAACTCGGAGATCGAAAATCGGTTAAACCGCATGGAGGACCGTATGTCCCGCATCGAGCGCCTTCTGGAGCGGCTCGTCGAGGACGACAACTGACTGACCAGCTTCAGCAGTGGCAGTCGGGCGATTCCTCCTTCGCGTGAGAACGCAGGGCTGAAGGCCTGAGTTCCATTGCTGAGACTCTCTGATCCGCGACCGCGGCGTCTTTCCTCTGGAACGGACGGCGCGGTCGCGCTTTTTTTGGCCCATCCAATCCCATTGCATCGGGGCGACCGCCCTGTCAGCTCGCTCGCGCAGATCAGGCTCGGCGCTCCACTACACTTGCACTCGCCGCACCGCTGGCGGCCACCAAGCTTCGTTTGATCGATCGGAGGAGCCTCCCCATGCGAGCACGCCTCGCCACCGTCAGACCCGTCCACGTCCTGATCCTGCTCGCAGCGTGCCTCATCGCGCCTGATGCGGCTCTGGCCGAAACCAACATGTCGATGCGCGTCGACGCCACAGACGCCGGCCGCGGCCTGCTGGGCGCCGAGATGACCATCCCCGTCAAACCCGGCCCCTTCGACCTCTATTACGTCGAATGGACCCCCGGCAATCACAATCCCAGCGGCCCCATCCAGAACCTGGTCGATTTTCACATCACAGATTCAACGGGCGCCCGCATCCACTGGGATCGAGATCCGACGCACGTCCATCGCGTGACCGCGCAGATTCCCACCGGCGTCGAAGAGATCAACGTCTCGCTCCGGTACATCTGCAATCAGCCCTCCGTCATCTCCCGCTCGACGGATTCATACGGTTACCACAACTTCGCCGCCCTCAACTGGAACACGCTCGTCATCTATCCCCAGGATGCCGACAAGGACGATCTGATCATCAGCGCTTCGATCGCCGTCCCGAACGACTGGGTGGTCGCCTCCGCGCTGCCCGTCGATGAGGAGCGATCGGGGCCGCAGAAGGTGGTGTTCCAGCCCGTCAGTCTCGCCCGGCTCATTGATTCACCCGTCGCCATGGGAGAGCTGCTCAAGACGCACATGCTGAATGTCACACCCGATCAGCCACATGTGGTCGACAGCGTGGGGCCGCGCCCGGAGCTCGTTGAACTTCCGGAGGCTCGCCTCGACAAGTACGCCGAGGTCGTTCGTCAGACGCAGCTCGTCTTCGGGCCATACCCGCGCGAGAAGTTTCATTTCCAGTACTTCGTCGACGACCGTCTGCCCGGCTTCGGACTTGAACACACCGACAGCACGTTCATCTCGATGACGGAAGATGAGATCCTCAACTGTGAGAAGCCCGGCGGCGATCCGCACACCGTCTTCCCGCATGAATACATCCATGTCTGGAACGGCAAGCTGCGCACGCCCGAGGGCCTCCTTGCCCGCGACTATCACACGCCTGCGATCACCGATCTGCTCTGGGTATACGAGGGGCTGACGCAGTACTACACCGATGTGCTCGCCATCCGCGGCGGTCTTCTGACGCGCGAGCAGTTCGATGATCGACTCGCCGATCGCATCGAGCGATATCAGCAGCAGGCCGGCCGCACATGGCGCAGCGTGGAAGATACGGCACGAGGCCAGCGATTCCTGCGCGCCCGTTCCAAACGCTGGGGTGATCTTCGCCGCCGCCAGGATTACTACAGCGAAGGCGCCCTCTTCTGGATGGAAGTCGATGCGATCATCCGCGCCGGCACAAGCGGCGCCAGTTCGCTCGATGATTTCTCACGCTCGTTTTTCAACATGCCCCCCGGCGACTACGGCAAGCCGCTCGAATACACGAGACAGGACATCGTCGATGGGCTCACCGCGATCTACGCCGGGTACGACTGGGATCAGCTGATCCGCGAGCGCATCGAAACGCCCGTCGACGATCTGACGATCGATGTCGCCAACCGGCTCGGCTATCGATTCAGCTACACCGATGAGCCCACTGATCTGCAGAAAGCCGATCTCGATAAGGAAGACGGCGTGAATCTGCGCACCTCGATCGGGCTTGCTGCGGATGATGAAGGCCGCATCACGTCCATCGTGCCCGGATCACTGGCCGACCGGCACGGGCTCGATTACGGCGTCCGGATCATCGCAGTGGGGGATCGTCTGTATTCGGACGCTGCGATGGAAGAAGCCGTGCGGGAAGGGCGCGTCGTGCTCAGTGTCACATTCGATGATGAGACGATCGAACGCATCACCCTGCCCTGGTCGAAGGGACTGCGTTTTCCGCGCCTGGAGCGCGTCGAAGGATCACCGGATCTGATCGAGGAGATCGTCCGGCCGCTGTGAGATGTGACGTCCTGAAACGATGAACCCGAAAGTGGTGGTTCATGTGCGTCCATCTGTGCGTTATGCCCTCGGCGCAGACCCTCCAGACGTCATGATTGATCGAATCGGCGCAGTCGGTTCCGGCCCATCGGCCGGCCCTCGGCGCTGCGTCCGAAAACCGAAGGGAAGAAACGATGCAATCCATCGTCATTGCCGCAGCGCTCACATGCGCCGTCACCGCCGGGCCTCAGAAGTTTCAGCCGCTTGCTCCGGCGGATACAACATCGCCTCGCTTCAGTCTGGGCGAAGGCGTGAAGAACAAGTCATACCTGCGCAGCGTACGCGGCCGCGAAGATCTCTTTGCGCTCAGAGACGCAACAGGCGATCAATACGCCGGCGCTGTCCTCGGACAGAACACGACATCCGTCTTCTTTCTCGATGATGTGCCGGACGCCTTCACCTTCGGCAACAATCCCGAGAACAGCGGCGCCAATCTCATCACCAGCGACAACACGTTCAAAATCGATGTCGAGACGGATCTCGGCAGCGGCATGATCGCCATTGAGGTGCATTATCTCACAGAGATGATCACGGACTGGCTGCCGGCAGGCGTCGATCCGGGCGATGGCGACATCATCACGGAGCTTCGTATCGATGTGGGCGCCTTTGCTGCGGGTGAATTCGCGGAGCTCGGCGCCGACACGCCCATCCAGTGGACGAGCGGATCGTTCGATGTCGTGAGCGTCGAGGTCGCCGCCTATGGCAATGGCGAGTTGCTCGGCTCCGGACCTGTGGGGCCGGAGAATCAGGACAACACGAACGGCATCGGCGCCGCGGCGATCTTTACGGATGCCGCCGGAGCGGGTGTTGATGAAATCGCGCTCGTCTGGATCCTGAGCTCGACAACCAGCGGCGGAACGGACTGCGACGACAACGGCGTTGATGATGCGACGCAGATCGCCGGCAATCCCGCGCTCGATTGCAATGACAATGACCAGCTCGACAGCTGCGAGATCACAGCGAATCCCGCGCTGGATATGAACTCAAACGGCGTGATTGACAGTTGTGAGAATCCGGGAGGCGGCACGGACTGCGATGCCAATGGCGTCGATGATGACGTGCAGATCGCGGCCAATCCCTCGCTCGATTGCGACGACAACGGCACGCTCGATTCCTGCCAGATCGCGATGACGCCCTCATTGGATCTGAACATGAACGGCATCATCGATGGGTGCGAACTGCCCAGCGACTGCAATCTCAATGGAACGCCGGACATCATCGAGATCGCTCTGGATCCGTCCAAGGACTGCGATCTCAATGGCGAACTGGACGAATGTCAGATCGCCATGACGCCCGCCCTCGATCTCAACGCCAATGGCGTGATCGATGGCTGCGAACTCGCCGACACATGCTCGGCGGATGTCACCGGCAACGGTGTCGTCAACTCAGCGGATCTGGCGGAGTTGATTGGCGCCTGGGGACCCTGCCCCTGAACGCGCCGTGCGGCGATTGAGTTGTGATCGTTCGCTTTGCCGTCAGGCGACGGCGGCGCGAGCGCCCGTCTGCATGAACGATCGGGCGCGCATGCGAAGCGAATCAAGGATCGATCGAACGCGACCCTCGGAGATTTCGAGCACCAGCCCGATCTCGGTTGGCGTCAACTCCTCCGCGTAGTGGAGGATCATGACGAGGCGCTCATCACGCCCAAGACTCTCAGCGAATACTTCGCGACCGGCGACTTCCTTGTCGCTCATGCTCGAACTCCTACGCTCGACGAACCACGAGATGTCTCACACCGACGCGCGCACATCAAGCGCTGCGCCAATGCGCGTTTCTGCAAGACACACCAGACTCGGATTGTGCTTGCGACTTGTGAGCGACAACTGACGCGACGAGCGCGAAGGACGTTTCGATCGTTCGGTGAGCAGCCATGCTCGCGATCAGGACCATCTGTTTCGTCCGCCGATTGTCGTTCCGCAGAAGTCCGCGCCATCCGTGACGAAGACATGTCTGCAGAGGCTCTTATAGGACCACGCGAATTCGCGTGCAAGAGGTTCATCGTCAACGATGAGGAGGAACGCGCCAATTCTCCACAGGCGCGCACGTGTTGCACATGCTCACGCGCCCGCGCATCGCGCAATGTGTGCGCGACAAATGCGCCGCGCAATCAGGATCGATGTTAGGGACTTGTTTCATGGTGATGGCGACATCTTGTGGACGCGCGTCATCGGCGCCACACGGTCTTCCCGCGCTATGTGACTACCCGACGATCCCAATGAAAACGCCCTTCATCCCGGAAGATGAAGGGCGCGTTTGATGTGTGAAATATTCGAGAACGCTTACGGGCAGGGGCCCCAGTTGCCAATGATCTCGGCCAGATCCTCACTGCCGACAGCGCCGCTGCCATCAAAGTCAGCCGGGCCGGTCGAGCCCCAGGATCCGATGACCTCTGCGAGATCTTCGGAGCCGACAGCGCCGTTTCCATCCAGATCCCACGGGCATGGCAACGCCACGGACATGCAGCTGAATGTCGTCACCTCGAAGTCATCGACGGCGGCTTCCACAATCGAGCCGGGCGCCGGATCCTCCGCGATGAATCGCATCTGCATCGTGCTGCTCAGAGCGACGAATGCAGACGGATCGAACGAGTGCTCAATCCAGCCGCCGCTCGTGCCGGCGCCGCTGGGTCCGATCGTTTCAACATTGACCCAGTCAACGCCATTGGTTGTGATGTCGATCTGGAAGACTTCAGTGTTCGGCTCTGCGCCGGCGTTGTTCGAGAACCATCGCCAGTAGCTGATGGTCGCATCATCGCCGGGCGTCAGCGAGAAGACCGGCGTCACCAGCGTGGTCTCGCCGTTGTCCACATCATTCGTGCCAAGCGAGCCGCCACCCGGCTGCTGGCCCGTCACAAAGCAGAAGTCGCCGAGCACCGTGTGATCATTCTCAGGCTGGGCGGCCGTGCCGATCGGATCGACGCGCTCCCACACACCCGTCGTCGCCGTGTCGCCGGGCAGACCCATCGTCCAGCCCATATCAGTCTCGACGTCGTCAGAGAGCACGACGGACTGAATGCCGACAATGGCGCTGAAGAAGTTGCCGGGAGCGCCTGCAGGCGAGGTCACCACGCCTTCCTCCACGCTCTCAGCGGAGACGTAAAACTCAGGCGTATCCGGGCAGTCAGCGATCGGAAGCGTCGCTTCCCAGTCGTTGCCGCTGATGTTCACGAGCGGAGCAGTCTGGAACGCGCCGCCGTCGTAGCGATAGTGCAGCAGGGCGGAGCCGCCGACAAACGTGCCGTCGCGCGGATCGATCACCACATCAAACGTCTCGGCGACGCCGGGCTCGATGATCGTCGGCACATTCGATGCGGCGATCGACAGCGGAGCATCGCCCTGCACGACATCACCGGTCACGACAAGCGCGAAGCCCTGCGTGCCGACGTTGACGCCGTTGGCGACCACGCGAATGTCCCAGGCGCCCGTCTGCGGGCTGCTTACATGCACCTGCTCAACGTTGTTTCGATCATCCGCCGAGCCGCCCGGAGTGGAGGCGCCGCCGGAGAACACATTGCCCAGGTAGGTCGTGCCATCAGGCGCCACCACCTCGAGATTGAGATCGTTGATCGGCGCGAAGCTGGCGCCGGCGGAAGCGGCAGGCTCCGTCCACACGAGCGTCACGCGGAACTGTTCGCCGCTGCCGATGACATTGATCGTCTCAAGATCCTGTTCACCGGTCGAAAGGCCGTCCGCGTTGCGCACGTCCTTGGTGAAGAGTGATCGCGAATCGCCATCGAAGAAGAGCGAGTCATCCTGAAGGACGCGTCCCCAGCCCTCGAGATTGCTCGGGTAACCCGACACGCCGGTCATATCCGTCGCGGAGTTGAGCATCGTCGCCTTGATCAAGGCGCCGCTGGGCGTAAAGCCATTGCTTGGATTCGCGATGCCGCCCGGATAGAAGCCCTCGACGAAGTACTGACGCACCAGCATGGCCGTGCCTGCCAGAGCAGGTGTCGCCATCGACGTGCCCGTCAGCGACGTCACGCCGCAGCCGGAGCCGGCTGAGGAAGAGATCGTGCCGCAGCCCGGAGCATAGATCTCCGGCTTGCGTCGACCATCGCTCGTCGGGCCGACGCCGCCAGAGCAGTGACTGTTCTGAGCGGGCGCATCCTGTGAAGCGCCGCAGGCGAGCAGATTCTTCGCGTTCTCGGGATTGCGAAGCACGCTGCCATTGGTGACGGCCAGCAGCACGATGTCATCCTCATTGTCATACAAAAAGACATCGAAACCACGCGCCAGACTGTCATACGCAGTCGTGCCGTCATTGCCCCAGCTGTTCGTGTGAACGCGGGCGCCCTGCGTGTGGTGCGTGTTCAGGCGGCCGACGATGCCCGCTTCGTTGAAGCTCGGCACCGTGTTGCAGACGAGCTTGCCCTCATACGCGACGCCGCGCGTGGAGCTTGTGTCGCCATTGTCGCCCACCGCCGTGCCGGCGACGTGCGTGCCATGGAAATCCGCTCCTGCAGAGGAGTTGTACGCCAGGATCTTCCGATGCGTCGGCCCGATGGGATTCACATCAGAGAACGAGCAGTGATTCTGATCGACGCGCCCGTCCAGCACGCCCACGATCTGATCCTCGCCTCGCAGGCCGTTGTCATACAGCGGCGTGACGTTCGTGATGTTGCTCTGAACGATCCATCGATTCGTCGAGTTACGGCTCGTAATTTCCGGCGCCTCTTCGATGTACTGCACATCCGTCAGCGCCGCGAGACGCACAACGTCCCACAGCGGCACGGTCGCCTTGATGATCGGGTTGCCGCCCAACTCCGAACGAGCGACGACGTCGGCGCCTTCAAAGGCGTCGATCGCCTTGATCGTGCGCTGCACATCATCTTCATTCGCATCGTCAAACAGCGTGATCACGAGCGCCGAAAGGCCCGCCTCCGCCAGATCCTTGCGCTCGTCCGTCTGGAACTCGCGAACGCCGATCTCCGGATCAATCTTCCAGGAAGGCTTGATATCCGAGCTCCACTGCACGAACTCAAGGTTCGCGGCACGAAGCGCATCAACGCCTTCGATGTTCACGACATAGGAGTTCACCGGCAGGTAGTCATGGATCACGAGGCCCGCCGCACGAAGCTTCTCGCGTCGCGCCGGCGTCATCGGTCCATCAAGCTGGATCACCATGCGCTTGGACGCCTGTCGCGCCGCAAGGGCCTGCTCCAGCGGCACGCGCTGCTCCATCGTGTCCACGCGGCCGGAACGCAGGTACACAGAGTTCGCATCGACATCGCGAACCTCCGCGACGACTGCATCGTCAATGGCCTGCGCGTGCGCGGCGGTCGCAAAAAGCGATATCGCCGCCGCGCCGAGAATTACGCCGGCGCAACGTCTGATCTGATCTCTCGCGAATTCGGTCACCGTCTTCTTACTCCTCTTCGAAGACCGGCCTTGCCATCTGGTTCGATAGCCCGCCATCAATGCGTCGGGCGCTGACGATTGAACGGCAGCGCTGCAGGCGGATCCACGCGACCCGGTATCCCTGGGCGTGTGACAGCTTGTGTGACAAGGACGGAAACGCTCTCTGCAACGGTTCCACACGTTGACCTGAGCAAGTGTAATGGACGCCCTGCGATCGCAAAGCGTCAAGCGAGGAATCCGCCTCAGTTGCGGCAAAACGAGCGACCCTATTGGACCCCTGCAGGTCCGAATAACGCCCTCAGAGCGACTTGCCGCTCCCGCTTCGAGCCCCGTCCACCGGGTCGATCCGCCCAATTTCAAAGGCCCGGATCAGGCAATGAAGGCTCGCCGCCAGCAGCCCGCCCACCAGGAAGAACCCGATGAATATCACCGCTGAAAGGGTCATTGGGGACAAGTTGGTCAGCTTTGCTCGCAGCCCCGGCGCCAGCACAAAGGCCAGTCCCACGGCCGATGGCGCCCCCAGCAGGACGCCGAGACCGAGGTACCACATCGACTCCCCGGGACGCCTGCCGAGCAGGATCAGCCCGCTCAAAGCCGCCAGCGCGAGTCCCAGAATCAACAGAAAGAGTGTCTGACGATCCGCGGCCATCGCTTTGACCATCAGCCCCGGCGACGCGTTGCCCTGAGCCTTCGGAGAGGCGACGAACGCCATGGCCGCCGCGACGACGATGGCCCCGGCAACGCACGCCAGCGCCATCGGAGGGCTGTCCCTGAAGTGCCCGATGCCAGTCAGAACGCCGAAGATCCCGGCCGCCAGCAGCACCAGCTGAAAACCAATCTGCAGCCAGGCGCCATTCTGGGTGGATGCCACCAGCCCCCAGGCGCTCAGCGCAAGGACAGCCAGGGAGAGCACGAGGGCCAGCCGCAGAATCGGTTTGGGTGTGGGTGGATGCACGTTCGTCAGTATGACTCATCGGCGCGTCGGCCGGGTGGGGACAGAGACACTCGATACATCCCCCGGGATGAGCCCGTCAACCCGCCCCGAAAGACGTCGGCTGGTGGCGCCCGCCGCGCGGACCTACAAAGGCGTCATGAGCAGGAGCGGTGCGGCTCACGCGCCCGACCATCCCGGCGCCATCGAGTTCTTCGCCGGCATGGGCCTCGTCCGGCGCGCTTTGGAACAGATCAATCCGGATTCCCCCTCATCGCACGTCGTGTGGCAGACGCTTCGCGCCAACGATTTCGATCCCCTCAAGGAACGCCTGTATCGAAACACCTTCGCGGACCATGAGGAGACATTCCTCCCCGGCGATGTGGCCGCCATTGATCCGGGCGATCTTCCTGCTTCGGATCTCTGGACGGCGAGCTTCCCCTGCACGGATCTCAGCCTCGCCGGGCGCGGCGCCGGGATCCACGCCGGTCAGTCCGGCGCCGTCTGGTCCATGCTTCATCTGCTGGAGGGGACCCCGCCGACGGATCGCCCGCGCCACATCCTTTTCGAAAACGTCCTCGGTCTGCTGACGAGCCATCAAGGCGCTGACTTCGCGGCATTGGTCAGCACGATCAGCGAACTCGGGTACGGGCTCGACGCCATGTGCGTCGATGCGCGCCACTTTGTGCCCCAATCAAGACCGCGGCTGTTCATCATCGCCGAACGGCTGGATCTGACGGATCGCCGGCCTATTGATCCGAATGAATGCAGTGCGACAGAGGCCCGGCCGCAGCGACTGATTGAAGCAATGCGCCGCAATCCGAATGTGCAGTGGCTTCTTCGCGATCTACCAGCGCTACCACAACGAGCGCATGCGCTCGATGACATCGTCACGGATCCGGCCGAGGATTCGGAACTCTGGTGGTCGTCCGATCGCGTGACGTACTTCAGGAATCAGGTTCATCCCGGCCACCGCCGCCAGTTGGAGCAGATGATCGATGGCGAGCGCGTGATGTATGCGACGGCCTTTCGCCGCGTACGCGCCTTTCCCGATGCCGACGATGCGAACGCGGCCCACACCAAGCGCAGCGTTGTGGAGATCCGGACCGATGGCATGGCAGGCTGCCTGCGCACGCCGAAGGGGGGCAGCGCCAAGCAGATCCTCGTACGCGCCGGCGGCGGCAATCTCGCGGTGCGTCATCTCACGCCGATCGAATGCGCCCGCCTGCAAGGCGCTCATCAACTTCCCGAAGGCTTCAGCGCCAACGAACTGCTCTTCGGACTCGGTGACGCCGTCTGCGTGCCGGCGGTTCGCTGGGTGCTCGATCGCATGACAGCGCCGGTGGTCAGGACGAATGCGCCTCAGCTCCGCTCGTCACTCTTCACAACCACGAACTAGGCAGATCCAGCCCCGCATCGATGCCCAGTCGATCGGCGCCCGCTTCGATCAGTCGCTGCGCATGGTCAAGCGAATCGATGGCGCCATACGTCTTGACGCCGAGTCCTGACGCATGCCGCGCCAGCAGGCGCACGTAATCCAGGTTCGCGCCTCGATCGCCATGGAATCCGGTCGCGGTGCTGACGAAATCGCACCCACTCTCACGAATCGCGGCGCATGCAGTGGCGACCATGCGCTCCAGCTTCGCCGCATCGCCGGAGTGATGTTCAAGAAGCTCCATTTCGATGATCACCTTGATCGCCAGAGAAGCGGAGACCGCACGAACGGCGCGCACCGTCTGCAGTAGGTCTTCACGAAGCTGCACCTGATCCATCTCGATGAGGGCGGGCAGCCATGGCACGACATCAAGCTCCTGCGCGCCCGCCTTGGCGCTCTGTGTGGCGTCCATTGCCCGCGCCATGCTCGACACGGCGCCCAGCGGAAATCCCGCCACGCTCATCGCACGGACCTCATGCTTCTGTTCGTCCTGCGTCTCATCCAGCGCTTGGCGCGCATGCTGCAAATACACGCCATTGACGCACACGCCGTGGAACCCGCGCTCGATCGCATCCTGACAGCAGCGAGCCGCATCCAGCGGCGTGGCGTCGGCGCGCAGCAGCATCAGATCGATGACAGATGACAACTCATCAGCAGGCACGCGATATCTCCAGATCAGCGCTCAGAGTGAAAGCTCCTCACCTTCGCGCAGCGCCGGCATATCCGTGCGCGACTCGTCAAAATCATCCGGCAGATGGATCAGTCGCATGCGCCGGCGCAGATCATCAGGCAGTTCGTTCAGCCGCTCGATCGGAGTATGCGCCGGCCCCGTATTGCACTCGTGCACGATCAGATCAGCAGATGACAGCCAGTCGATGTGCTCCTGCTCGAAGGGAGTGTCCCCGGACCAGCCGAGCGTCACGCCGCCATCGACGATGCGAAGGCCGATCGTCGGCACCGGATGCTTCGTGAATCGACAGTCCACCGAAAGGCCCGCGACATCCGCAGTCTCTCCCGGGCGAAGCGTGTGAACATCGAAGAAATCTTCGAGCGTTCGATCCGGGCCATCGGCATGCCGCCCATCCATCGCCGGCGCCAGCCGCTCCCAGAGTCTCTCGATGACCGGCTCGCTCGCGTGAAGTCTGGGTCGGGAGGCGTCGCCTGCCGTGCGCAGATACAGACGTGAGAATCCGAAGGACTCCAGCCCGTTGCAATGATCGCCATGAAGATGGGTCAAAATGATGTCGGTGACGGATTCGGCTTCCAGCGGCCAGCCCGAGTGCGCCGAGGCGCTGGCCAGCACGCGATGGATGAGATCCGGACAATCGATCAGAACGATCCCATCCGGCGCCTGGATCGCGGCGCTGGTGCTGAAGTGTCGTCGTGTGAAGGCGTCTCCGACGCCCATGATCAGCACACGCATGACGTGCGGGCAGCTCCTTGATGGCGATCGATGCGAGGATCGGACAAAGCGGGATTCTAACAGTCGCCGCCCCTCAACCGGAGCGCAGAGCCAGCCCCTCCTCTCCGGGCAGGCTATATTCGAGTGTCCACGGGGGCCATCGAGCCGAAGAACCTGCAGTGAGCGATCAACAGCGAACATTTCGGCTTCAAGGACTCGCGCTCTGCGCCGCGGCGCTCGCTCTGCAGGCGGGTTGTTTTTCCGGCGAAGCGCCCAAAGCGGGGCAGAATGACAGCATCCTCACCGCCTTTGCGCCGCCATCACCGGCGGAAATGGCGCGACTCGCGATCGATCCCTACAACGCCGACAACAGGCAGCGAGGCATTCGATATCTCGCCTCCCAGCCATATGGCGGCGAGCGCGTCTATCTCGAGATGTTCCGCATCGCATCAGAAGATGGCGATGCGGCCGTGCGAGCCGCCGCGATCACCGGTCTGGGGATGCATGGTGAGCCATCGGATGTGCCGCAGATCGCCTCGCATCTGCAGGATGAATCCGTCATCGTTCGCCGCGCCTCGGCGCGTGCCCTGCAGCGCCTGCACAATCCCGCGGCCATCACGCCGCTCATCTCGCGTCTGGATCCCGAAATCGAAGAAGACATTGATACGCGCGCTGACGCCGCGGGCGCATTGGGCCAGTATCCGGAGCGCCGCGTCGTCCAGGCGCTGATCGGCGCGCTGGGCGATCGCAGGCTTGTCGTGAATCGATCAGCGCGTGAATCGCTACGCACGCTCACCGGGCAGGACTACGGCTACCAGATCCGCGACTGGGTCGAATGGACGCGCGGCAGGCGCAACCTCTTTGCCGCACAGACCGAATACGTCTACCCCGTCTACCAGCGGGACGCGACGATTCTGGAGGCGATCATTCCCTTCTTCGCGCCTCCGAACGAAAAAGCCGGCAATCCGGTCGGCATGCCTGAGCCGGAGACCGCCGAGGGCGCCGTCGTCGCCGATGGCGACACAGAAGAAGCGAAAGGCGGCTGAATGCGGGCGCTCGTTCGGCGAGACGACACCATCTCATTCGATACCCGGACGCCGGATCCTCGATCGGTCGGGGGCGACGTGCTGGTCAAACCCGCAATGATGGCGCTCAATCAGCTGGATGTCGCCGTGGCGCGAGGCGCCGGGCCGGATCCGGAGTTTGAAGGCGTGCTCGGTCATCAGCTTGTGGGCGTGGTCACAGAGGCGGCGTCCGATCAGCGCACATGCGCCGTCGGAGATCGCGTCGTCGCAACGCCGGGTGTGGCATGCGGCGTCTGCGACATGTGCAAGGGCGGACTCGCCAAGCATTGCCGCGAAGGCAAAACGCTCGGCGTGCGCGGCCTCGATGGCTGCGTCGCGGAGCTGGTGCGCATCCCCGCGCAAAGCGCCGTACGCGTGCCTGAGACCGTGGGCGATGAGGCAGCGCTGACGGCATGCGCGCTGGCCGCGGCGCTGCAGATCGTTCAGGCGGTTCACATCGAAACCAAGCCCTATGTCACAGTGCTCGGCGACAATCTTGTCGGCCTCTTCGCAGCGCAGGTCATGTCGCGCCGCAACGCATCCGTGCGTTTGCTTGGCGCTTCGGAACGTGCGCTTGCATTGTGTGAAAAATGGGGACTGCGCCATCGTCCGTTGCATGAGGCGGGTCGGCGGGCCGATCAGGATGTGGTCGTCGATTGCGTGGGCGCCCCGGAGTCATTCAATACAAGTGTGCAGCTCGTGCGCCCGCGCGGGCGCATTGTGCTCAAGGCGGCGTTTGATACGCCCGGCGCTGATGCGCCGCGCCGGGATCTGCTGACAGTGGTCGAGAATGAGATCGAAGTCATCGGCAGCCGCTCGGGATCCATCGTCGAAGCGCTGACCCTGCTCGAAGGAGAGGAGGTCGAGCATGACGGCCTCTATACCCGTCGATTCGCCTTCGAGGATGCGATGGATGCGCTGGCCGCCGCAGCCGATCCCGGTCAGATCGGTGTGCTGATCAGCGCCTGAAGCGTCCAGCCTTTAGCGCGAGCCCTTGTCGCGATATGATCGATCTTCGTTCGTTTGGCTCCTGATCGGAAAGGGTGTGGCGCCCGTCCGCCCCTGCATATCGCCGATGCCGGAGCCGCCGCTGATCCTTGACTCCTTTTTCCGGGATGCCCATGTCGGCAAGGCTGCAACTCACCTGTAACGTTCCCGAGATCGATATGGTCGTTCTCAAGGATGCGCGCGTCGCCATCGGACGTCATCCGGATAACGACATCGTCATCAAGGATGATCTTGCCAGCCGGTTTCATTGCGCGCTCGAGCCCTCGGCGCAAGGGTATGTGCTGCGCGATCTGCAGTCCCGCAACGGCACGCGACTCAATGAGAAGATCGTCGAAGCCTCCCACATCGGCGTGGGCGACGAAATCCGAATCGGGAATCACATCTTCAAGCTCGAGCCGCTCGCAAAACGCGGCGTCAAAAAGACGAAGGGGCAGCGCGAGGAGCTGCAGTGGATCGCACAGCTCGTGCGCATCATTGAGTCGCTCCCGCCCAAGGAAGTCACGCCGACTGAAACCGTGACGATGATCGACGCAGCCGGCGCCGAGACGGCCGCGCTCGCCGGTGAAGGTGTCGGCTCCGCCGCCGTCCGCCTGTTGCTCATCGCCGCATCCAAGTCACGAGCGACGGATCTTCACTTCGAGCCCAAGCGCGATCACATGCATATGCGCCTTCGCGTCGATGGCGCCATGCTCGATCTCATCGATGTGCCGGCCAAGGTCGGTGAGTTGATGCTCGGCCTCATCCGCACGGCATGTCACATCCAGGACGCCGGACGCGATTCGATCCTCGAGGGCCATTTCTCCGTGCGTATGGAGGAGCGGCGGATTGACTATCGCGCAAGCTTCACACCCTCAGTGCACGGGCGCAAGCTCGTGCTTCGTGCGCTTGATCTGCGAGACACGCCGCACAGCCTCAACGATCTGAACATGGCGCGCTACATGCTCGATCGTGTCCGAAAGGTCTGCGCCCAGGACGCGGGCATGGTGCTGGTTGTCGGGCCCACCGGTTCGGGCAAGACGACAACGCTGTACAACTGCATGCGCGACATCGATTTCGAACGCCGCAACGTGATCACGATCGAAGATCCCGTCGAGTATCACCTCGAAGGCATCACGCAGATCCCCGCTGATCAAGCCAAGGGCAACTCATTCAACAACCTGCTGCGAAGCGTCCTGCGTCAGGATCCGGATGTGATCCTGCTTGGTGAGATTCGCGACGATGAAACGGCGCGCACCGCGATGCAGGCCGCGATGACAGGCCACCTCGTCTTCTCAACGCTGCACGCGCGTGACACAATCAGCTCGGTGTTCCGCCTGCTCGATCTGGGCGTCGAACCCTACCTCGTGGCCAACTCGATGAACCTCGTCCTTGCCCAGCGACTTCTTCGCGTGCTTTGCCCGGACTGCAAACGCGAAGCCCCGCTCACGCCGGGCCAGGCGACCAAGATGGGCCGATTCGCCGAAGGTGTGCGGCACATCCATGCCGCCACCGGCTGCGCCAAGTGCCTGCGCACCGGCTATCGCGGACGCATGGCCGTCTTTGAACTGATGGACGTCAACAATGAGCTGCGCGACATCATCCTCAATCAACCGACGATCCAGCGACTGCGCAAGGTGATCGATCAGGGGCTCTTCACGACGCTCGAACAATCCGCCTACCAGATGGTCACACGCGGCTACACATCCCTCGAAGAAGTCGATCGTGTCACGGGCGGTCTCTGATGAATGACCAGGCGCACATCGCGCGAACGCTTCGCGCCGAAGATCCGCAGCGCGAAGGCGATGAGGCGCTGCTCAAGCGTCTTGATGGCCTGTCCGGCGATTGCGCACTGATCATCAGCGAGTCAGCCGCAGACACGCAGCCGAGCGTGGTGCTCACCGTCGAGCGCAACTCCTGGCCCACGGCGACGGATGACTTCTGTATCTCCGATGTCGATGTGATTGATCGCGACGGCTCGATCGAGCAGCCCCTCGATGCGGCCATCGCCTCCGCCGAAGAACTGGCGAAGGAAGCGGGCGTCGATCAGCTGATCGCCAGTCTCGAAATCGTGGCGAGCGATGTGATCCGCGCATTCGAGCAGCGCGGCTATCACGCCTCCGGGCAGGGGCCGTATCGCCTCGTTTCCGGCGCCATGGTTGAGTATCTGATCGGCTACACCGACTGCGTCGGCTTTCGCATGGACTACAGCAAAAAGCTCTAGCGATTGCGATCGCGCAGGCGCACGACGAATCGAAGCCCGGACCACACCTCGTCGACGGCGCACACCTTGTTGTCCACCAGTCCGGTGTTCAGTCCGATCTCGCGAACCACGCCATCTGACAGATCCGTCTCGACGCCGGAGCTCTTCTTCGGCCATGCGATCCACAGGCCGCCGCTCTCAGAAAGTCGCTCCTGCGCCTGCTCGAGCCTCCTGCTCAGATCGCGCTGGGTTTTGCAGAACAGAACGATGACATCAAACGGCCCGCGCGAGCGCAGATTCATGCGAACCTCAGCGCCCGCCGGCAATACACCAAGCGTGCGATCAAACCCGTCCGGCGCATCAACAAGAGCGACGAGCGCATCTTCCTTGATGCCGAGTTTCTTCGGCAGCGGCGTGCCGGAGTATCCAGCCATCGACCTACCTCGTCTTCGGTCCAGCGGGCGCGGCCAGCGCCTGATGGCGCGGACAACTCACGAGATGATCATTGACCATGCCCACCGCCTGCATGAAAGCGTACATGATCGTCGGACCCACGAATCGAAAGCCCCGCTTCTTCAGATCCCTGCTGATCACCTTGGAGAGCGATGTCTCCGCAGGAATCTCGTCATGCCCCTCAAACGAGTTCTGAATCGGCGTGTCATCGACAAATGACCACAGATGGGCGCCCAGCCCGCCATCGGCGCGCAGCGCGATCGCTGCCTTGGCGTTTTCGATCGTGGACTGAATCTTCAGGCGATTGCGAATGATGGATGCATCTTCGCACAGACGCTTCACGTCGCGAGCGCCCATCCGCGCAACCCGATCGATATCGAAATCGAAGAACGCTCGCCGATACCCATCGCGCTTGCGAAGCACCGTCTCCCAACTCAACCCCGCCTGAGCGCCTTCGAGCGTGAGAAACTCAAACAGCGGGCGTTCGTCATGAATCGGCACGCCCCATTCGCGATCGTGATACCCAGCCAGCAGAGGCGTCGACGCCCACGCGCATCGCTCTCCCATTGCTCTTCCCCGAATTGCACTGAAATGAAATCGGGGCGCCCTCCGCGCGAAGGACGCCCCGTGATGTGTTCAAATCACGATCGTCGATCAGTCCGCGCGGTGATAGGTGATCTCCATCACCTTCTCGCCTTCGGTGCTGATGTGCATGTCATACATGGAGAACTGATGCGTGTCCTCGTCGATCATGTGTGACACAGTCTTGATCGTGCGGCTGTTCACCAGACCAGGCTCGCCCATCTGACCGAACATCACGATCGACTTGCCATCCTGCGTCGCATGACCCTCAAACCGATGCATCGCCGTGCTGAAGTTGTCCACCCACAGCGACTGATACGCGCCGCCGAAGTTGTCATATCCCGTCAGGCCCATGCCGCTGTAAGGCAAGCCCATCAACGTGCACTTCATCTTCTCCTGCAGGAAGCGGCCATCCATGATCATCTCGACATGCGAGGTTCCGGTTGTGGTCGCCGGCGAAGCGCCGTGACCCTCCAGCCAGAGCTTCATCTCAATGTCCCACGTCCCGACGAAGTAGTCGAACATCTGATGACGCTCGCCCGGCGTCATCGCCTCCATCTGCGCCATGCCGATGGCCTGCATGTCGAGATCCGCGAAGCTGGTCGCGGGAGCGATCGTCTTACTCTTCGCGTCTCCGGCCTCGGCGCTGACGGACTCGGAAAGACTCACAAGCGCAATCGCCACGACACTTGCAACGCATGCGGCGCCGAAACAAAGATTTCTGAACTTCATCATCCTGTCCTCTTCCTTTCACACCCGCACACCGACCACGCGCCGCATGTCGCCTGCCGCGACATCGACGCCGAATCCCGGTATGCATGTGAGTTGCAGTCGCTGCCCTGGCGACCCACCACCTGGAGCCGGCGCGGAATCGCTCGATTCCTCAGCGCCTGCCCTCGCGGCGACCATTCTACGACGCCCCCGTTCGCTTCGCGAAGAACATTCAACGCCGGGCGTCAGTCGATGGAGAACGGCCCTTCGCGCCTACGATGCGCAAGTCCATTGACCTGATCCCGCAAGGAGGAAACCATGCCTACCGCATCGTCCAGATCCGTCCACGCCCGCTGGGACTCCTTACCGACTGACACACCCATCGAAGGCGTCACGCGCGCCACGGTTCGCGGCGAACAGGCGCAGGTCGCGCGATTTCATCTCAAACAAGGCGTCGAAGTCCCGCCGCACGCGCATGTCAACGAGCAGATCGCATGTGTGCTCTCCGGCGCACTGCGCTTCACGCTGGGCGCGGATGATGATCCCGAACAGCGGGAGGTTGTCGTGCGCGGCGGAGAAGCGCTCCTGCTTCCATCAAATGTCACGCACGCCGCCGTCGCGATCGAAGACACGATCGTCCTTGATGTCTTCAGTCCGCCGGCGGATCAGATGGGCGTCGATATGGCCGACTGATCGCCGCCGGTGCGCCTTTCGAGCCGATCCGCGATTGTGTTAGGATCAGTCCGACGCGCCGCGCGGCATACGCGCAGCGCCCATCGAAGCTCTCGCAATCCACGATCACATCCGGAAGGAGCCACCCATGCCCCGCGCCGTCGCCAGCCATATCCTCGTCACCTCCGAAGCCGAAGCGAACCGTCTCAAGGAAGAACTCGCCGGAGGCGCCGCCTTCGCCGACCTCGCCAAGCAGCACTCGCAGTGCCCGTCAGGTCAGCAGGGGGGCTCCCTGGGTGAATTTGGGCAGGGACAGATGGTTCCCGAGTTCGACGCCGTGATTTTCGGCGACCTGCCGATCGGCCAGGTCTCCGATCCCGTCAAGACGCAGTTCGGCTACCACCTGATCGAGGTGCAGAAGCGCATCGCCTGATCGCCGGCGCTTCAGCGGCGCACGATCCCCGCATAGAACGCCTGGCGCATGAACTTATGGGGCGCACGCCGCAGCGCGTGTGTCGACCCGCGCAGAAGTTCCGCGGCAGCCGCCTTATTCCGGTGGCGCCCCGCGCCTCGCCGGGCGCAAAGCGCATGCAAAAACCTGTGAGCGCTCAGGAATGATGTTGACTCATGCCGACGTTGTCGTAGCCTTCATCTGTGGTGGGGATCGCCTTGGCGATGTCCGGGGATTGATGAAGAAAAGCAGTTGAAACGCCGCACATCTGCGCGCGAGACGATCATAAATGCCAATCAGACCCGTCGCACAACGACGCGTCTGATTCGCGCAAAACGGCCCGTTCGGAGGAGCGGGCCGTTCTTGTCAGACGAGCGCCTCGAGCGATCGAATCGAAACATCCCCGCCGCACGCTTCGATGAAACTGCACTCCGGAATCGCGCGCCATCGCGCCTCCAGCCGATCCAGTGGCTCGGAAACGATCAATGTCGTCTCTCGCTTGAGCTCCGGATACGCCGGATCGATGACGCTCAGCGCCTCCGAATGCAGGCTGTGATACAGCGTTCGCGCCGGACCATGTGACGCATAGCGCACCGCATAAATTGAATGCCCATTGGAAGCCGCGGCTGACATCGTCAGCGGCTCATCCACGCCTCGCTGCTCCCGCGCCCGCTCCACGCGCTCAATCACACGCGTAAACGCAGCCGCCGGATCATCCTGCAGGCCATACGTCAGCGCCAGGTAAAAAAGTATCTCCGAGTCCGTCGATCCTTCGATGCGGCCGAAGAGCGACGGATCCACATCCATCACCAGATCTCGCTTGAGTCGCGCAAACTCCGGCACGACGCCATTGTGCTGGAAGATCCACTCGCCGCATCGAAATGGATGGCAGTTGGATCGCTGAATCGCCGTGCCCGTCGCAGCGCGAATGTGCGCAAAGAACAGCGGTGATTTGATGTGCTTCGACAGGTCAACGAGATTCCGATCGTTCCACGCCGGATGCACATCCTTGTACACCCCCGGCTCGGCGAGCCCGTCATACCACGCAATCCCGAAACCATCCCCATTGGTCGTCTCGGGATTTTGCTCGGCGTGCAGACTCTGATCAATCAGCGAATGCTCTGTGCGAAAGAGCATGTCGTAGAGCTGCACCGGAGCGCCTGTATATGCAAGCCAGCGACACATGGCGACACTTTATCAGCAACTCGTCACTCGCTTCGTTAGATCAGGATGTCGTCTTTTCGAATGTTGTTCGCTTCGGACGTGTTCACCTGCACCAGATTGGGATTCGGCGCCTGCTGGCGCTTCGCCTCATCCGGATCGGCGACGAAGTCCGAATGGCAGGATGCCTTGCCCGAGCCGTCTTCGGCGGCCTTCAGATCCTTCTTCGTCTTGGCCGCCAGACGATGAATCTCCTCCGGCGAGAGATGCCCGCGCTGTTCGAGGATCTGCCGCTGCTCCTCAGTCAGAGCCTCGCTGATCGCCGGCGCCCCGAGCTTGCCATCCTTGCCGACGCGCTCGAAGCCATCCGCCTTGCCGGATGCGAACTCCTGGATCTCCTTGCTGATGCGCACGCTGCACCAGTCATGCCCGCACATGGCGCAGAAGTCCGTATCGACATCCAGATCCTCATCGTGAAAGGCCCGGGCGATGTCCGCATCGAATGACAGGTCGAAGTGCTTCTCCCAGTTCAGAGCCGCTCGCGCCTTGGTCAGATCATCATCCCAATCGCGCGAACCCGGAATGCCCAGCGCTACATCGGCCGCATGCGCCGCAATGCGATACGCGACGCAGCCTTCCTTCACATCATTCTTCTTCGGCAGGCCCAGATGCTCCTTGGGCGTCACGTAGCACAGCATCGCCGCGCCGTGATAGGCGGCGTTTGTTGCTCCGATCGCGCTTGTGATGTGGTCATATCCCGGGAAGACATCCGTCACCAGCGGGCCCAGGACATAGAAGGGGGCGCCGTGGCACAGCGTGCGCTGCAGCTTCATGTTGTATTCAATCTGATCCAGCGGCACGTGACCCGGCCCCTCGATCATCACCTGTACGCCTCGTCGCCAGGCGCGCTCGGTCAGCTCACCCAGCGTCGCAAGCTCCAGCAGCTGGGCTTCATCCGTCGCATCCGCCAGCCCGCCGGGGCGCAGGCCGTCGCCGATCGAAAACGTCACATCCTGCTCGCGCATGACGTCGCAAATATCCTCCCAATGCTCGTACATCGGGTTCTCTTTGCTGTGCGTGAGCATCCACTTGGCCAGCAGCGATCCGCCGCGCGAAACGATGCCGATCAGCCGATCGCGAATAAACTTCAGATGACCCTGCCGCACACCCGCGTGAATCGTGAAGTAATCAACGCCCTGCGCCGCCTGATGCCGCAGCGTGTCGAGAATGATCTCTGGCGTCAGATCCTCCAGCTTCCTGCCAATGATCATCGAATAAATCGGCACGGTGCCGATCGGCGTCGTAGACGCTCGAATGATCGCCTCGCGGCATTCATCCAGATCACCGCCCGTCGACAGATCCATCACGGTGTCGGCGCCCCAGCGCTCCGCCCAGCGAAGTTTCTCGACTTCTTCATCCGTGCCTGAAGAAACGGGCGAGGCGCCCATGTTCGCATTCACCTTCGTGCGGCTTGCCCGTCCAATGCACATCGGATCCAGGTTGTGCGTCAGGTGCGTGCGATTCGCCGGAATCACCATGCGACCGGCCGCCACCTCGTCACGAATCTGCATCGCCGTCAGATGAAACTCGCGCTCGGCCACGCGCTCCATCTCCGAAGTGATATTCCCAAGTCGCGCATGCTCAAGCTGCGTGATCGGCGTAAACGCCGCCGGATACACGACGCGCAGGCGTTCGCCTCGCGCCGTCTCGAACTCGACGCTCGCAAAGCCGCCCGAAGCCCGCGGCGCCGAAGCGCCCGAAGCCAGCCGCTCAACCGACCATCCCTCCGGAAGGAAATCCCACGCCGTTTTGTCGCTGGGCGCAGGCATGTCCGGCGTATCGGGCGAGGCGAACATCAACGGCCCGCCGATGTCCGCCGCCAGCGCAAAGGAGCCCGGGCTCGTGCCTTCGAGATCACTCGATGGATTGCATGCGCCGTGCAGCGGCGCTGTGAACTGCGCAGAGAGCGAAGGACTGTCCTTGCCTTCCGTGCGCTCGCCGGGGCGCACCAGCAGGTTCGCCTTGTCGGCGGGGCTCATCTTCTTCAGTTCAGTCTGTTCGTGTTCGTTACGAGCGATCATGGGGCGTCTCCTTCGGCGCAAGTCCATTCGCACGTGACGGGAGAGCCGCAGGCGACGCTGCGCTTCGCTCCGGCATGAAGCCGACACAAAGCGTCTGCGCATTCGCATTCCCTACGCCGGTTCGAACCGGATCAGGTTCTGCGGGTGCCTCTCAGCAGCCTTGTCCGTATGGCTGCGCCCCGAGCGAACTGCATTCCATCCTAACGCGCCCGCATGCGTCGTGCTTTCACCGCGCAAACACGCTCTATTCCTCCCATGCAGGAAGATCGTCGTGCCAGCGAAGCGAATATTCCGCCAGACCATCGCCTTCCTGAGCGACGCAAGGCACGATCGCAATAAACCCCTTCGCAACCTGCCCCGCATCCGAATGCACCGGCGGCTCGAAACGCTCCGAGCCTGCGATCACCCATTGCTCCTCCGGTCCCACAGCGTCATCGCGCGCAAGCGCAAGCTTCAGATCCATCGGCGCATGCCCCGTCACGCTCACGCCCTTGATCTCATCCATGGGAATCCGCGGAATGCTCACCGCCAGGAACTGACGCGGCTGCAATCGCCGCACCGCGTCGCTCGTGGCAAGCGCCACACACCACGCCGGCACGCGCTCGACAGCCTCCGGATCATTGTCATCAAAACCCGACAGCGATATCGAAGGCACGCCCATCACTGCGCCCATGCGCGCAGCGCCGACCGTCCCGGAAACAGCCCACGCCCATCCCAGATTCGTTCCGCTGTTGAGTCCGGACAGAATCAGATCCGGCGGATCCTCACGCATCGGTCCCCACAGCGCAAAGAGCACGCAGTCGGCCGGAAATCCATCAACCTCCCAAGCGGTCACACCCGCGCCCATGTCGCGTTTGATGGCCTCCAGCCGACGATCCTGAAACAGACGCGCGTGGGCGCTTGTGCCACTCTGATTCAGCCGGGGCGCAGCCACAAATGTCTCGATGGATTCCTCAGCCGCGAACGCCGCAACCAGCGCCTGCAAACCGGGTGAATCAAGGCCATCGTCATTGACGATCAGCACGCGCTGCGGCCAGGGCTCATCAGCCGCCGACGTCTGCGAGGAAGCGCAGCCGCCGCCGATGAGGCCATATGCGACGATCAGGACAAAACAACACGCGCGAATGACTGAACTCATGGCGCCCTCCTTGCGCGTGAGTCTAACGCGTGCGGCTGAGCGCATGAAAAAGCCGATCCCGTGAGATCGGCCTTAGATAGGTCTTGAGATACAGTTTCCAGGCTTATGACTCCAGCGGAGCCTCGAAGTTCAAGCGAATCTGGAAGTCGCCGAAGATCATCTCCGTGCCATCCGTGAAGGCGTCGAACGCATCGACAACGGTGTTGTCCTTGCGATAGATCAGATCTTCGATCGTATTCGCGGCGAATCCGTACGGCACATTGCCATTCGTGGGATCCACCGGGCCGATGTTGGCCGAGGAAATCACGCCCGCCGCGACGTAGCTGTCGGAGAACGCCATATCCGTCTCGAAGTCGCGCTTGATCTCCAGCGACCCGATTCGGGCGCCATTGTTGATCGCGCTGTCATCCGGGAATCCGAACAGATCGTCCGTCGTGCCCGCATAGACCTGCGAACTGAACATGCCGCGCGATGCGACCGAAGCGATGCCGCCGCTCGAGCGGATCATCGTGTGAGAGATCTTGCCGCCGACATCAATAGTGTCGATGATCGGCGCCGATTCATTCGGCGTGCCCTGGAAGTCGACCGTCGAATCAGCAAGATCGCCGCGCACATTGAGGCGTCGCAGCAGATTGCCCATCACGGTCGATCCTCTGACGTCGCCCTTGACGTCGAGTCGATTGAGCTCATCGAAGGACTGCACGATGGAGTCCTCGAGATAGTCGACCTGCGCCTTCTTCAGCAGCGTGCCGGCCGAGATATTCGAGTTGTAGACATCATGCGCCTGGAAGCTCTTCAGCACGAAGCCGGCAGCCAGCGTCAGATCGTCCGTCACACCATCAATGCGAACTTTGCCGATGTCGCCGAAGGCGCCCCAGGCGCTCACCGTGACATCGCCCTTGATCCGGATGTTCTTGATCGTCGGATTGTTCTGCACGGGCTCGCGCGAAAGGATGTCCGCCGCCCAGTCTCCATCAAGGCCGCGCTGTGAATCGCCCGTCGTCTTGACACTCTTGTATGTGCCGCCCGCGTCAATGACGCCGCCGTACCACTCGGTCACCGTGATCGTGCCGACATCGCCGATGATGTTGATCTCGGCGTTGCCGACGGCGCCGGCGCGAATCTTGCGGAAATCGCCTTCGCCATCAACGCGCCAGGCGCGAACATCGCCCTTGATAGTGACGGCGCCGATGCCGCCCTCGATATCCCAGCTCGATCGCGTCAGATCGCCGTTGATCTTCACGTTCTTCAGCAGCAGACCATTTTCCGGCGTCTCCGTCAGCGTCAGATCGGAGGCGAACTCGCCCGCGATCCCGCGCTTCTTGTCGCCCGTGATGTTCAGCTTGGAAATCGCCGGCGCGTCGATCTCATCGCGCGACAGATCCGTATCACGCCACTCAACGGCGCGAAGTGTGGAGATAGGCATCTCCGAATCAATGCTCACATTGCGCACGCGATCGAAATTGAGGTTGGCGCTGCCGGCGCCATCCTCTGACTCTCCAAGAACCACATCGACGCCCGTCGTCGTGCCGCGCACTGTGAGCTTGTTCAATCCATCCATCGCGATGATGTCGCCATCCACATCGCCGCCGATGTCAATCTTCTTCCCGGCGCCGCCCATCAAGAGGACGCCTGTGTCATCCTCGATGCTGCCGTCGCCATCAATGTCATCAGGAAGCAGCATGGAGCCGACCACGCGGCCATTGAGGTTGTAGCCCGACACGTCGCCCTGAAGCTTGATCGAGCCAACCGGCACGCTCGACACGATGAACGAAATATCCGCCGTGCTGCTCTTGCGAGCGTCCTTGATCGAGCCCACGCTCGTCGCATCGGTGATGACGATGCCCAGGCCGCGCGTCGGAGCGCCGTCCTGAATCGTGATGGATGAAACCTTATTGCCGCTGAACTTCACCTTGATCAGATCTTCGATGCGATCAACGCCCTGGCCGTCAAGATCAAAGATCGTCACACGCGCGTCACGATTGGATTCAAACGTGTACGCATCCGCATCAATCTGACCCGCCGGCTCGCCGACGATATTCACTAGCGTCGCAATGCGGCTGACGACGACCAGATCGCTCGTCTCAAGATTGTTCGCATCCGCGTCATCATTGACGACTGGAATCTCACCGAATGCGCTGTCCACGCTCGATGCGTTCAGACGCATGAGATCGCCGATCGCATCCATGACCGCCAGGCCGGCTTCGTCTGTGATCTCGCCGAAGACGGTGAAGCCGCCATTCTGATTGTCAAGGTTCTCGCTGTTGTCGCCCAGGTTGAAGAACCACTGATCAGTGGCCGAGTTGGGATCGTTGCCGAGCTTCGCCATCGCGATCGTGCCGCGCAGGTTGCTGCGATCAAACTCATTGACGACCGGATCGTTCGTCTCCAAGCGATCGAACGGAGCTTCGGAGCTGAAGCCGCCGCCCTGAATGACGAAGTTCTCAACGGTGCGATGAAAGATCGTTCCGTCCCAGTGCTCCGTGTTTGCGTAGTTGAGGAAGTTCGCGACCGTCTCAGGCGTGATGTCGCCGAAGAGACGCACATCGATGTCGCCCAGCACCGTCGTGAATCGCGCGGTCTGCTCGGCGGGATTGGACGTGAAGAAGATCAGGTTGCCGCCTTCGACGCCGTCGCCCGTGGGCACGCCGGCGCCGTTGAACTCGCCGTCAATCTCCATGAAGCCGTCCTGCGTCAGCAGATCGCTGGAAATGACTTCCACGCGATATCGCTCGTTGGCGTCTATGCTGTCAGCCAGAATGCGAATCGACTGCGTGTCACGGTCATACGTGACTGAAACATCGTGGCTGACATCGTCATTGGTGCCGAAGACGAAGTCGCCGCCGGCAGTGGTGACGAGCACCGAATCATTCTGAATGAATCGCTCGACAAGCGCCTCAGACGCATGCAGAACGATCATGCCGCGATTGTCAGCTTCGATCTCGTCGAAGACAGCGCACCCATCGCCGCTGAACAGGATCCGCGGCTCGAGCTGCTCAAGCTTGAGCGGGCTGCCTGCCTTCTTGGAGCGACGTGATCGTCGGGCGATCGCCGCCTGTCGTCTGATCTTCTTTGATTTCCTGCGCATCTCTCACCGGCCCTGTGGGCAACTGATCTCCAGCTTGTGCATCGAGGGCGCGCTGGCGCTCTCTCTCGAGTCCTCCGGAGGCGGGGTGAGACATCTTGAAGGATCACTCGCCGGAACGATCAGCTGATCAGGCCGGGTGCGGAACTGCATGGATCCGAAAGTCTCGCTCCACCACCATCAGTGGCTCTTCCTACCGATATAGCACGGAAGGACCACCCCGCCACAACGCCCCAAAGGGTCTCCACCAGCAGCGTGCGACTGTGACGGTCGTAGCGATGATACGTCCGACTCCGCCGCATGTTCCCCGCCCGAAATAAGCGATTCTGCCGACGGGAGACGCCCCATAACACGCTGAGCGCCCAATGTCTCACGTCGCCCGCGAGCGTTCAACCTCAGTTGGAAGTGGCCAGGCCGGCAGACGGCAGGGGGGCAAAACGGAAAACGCCGACGCCCGGTTTCCCAGACGGCGGCGTAACTCCTCCGAGTGTGTGGCAGATTGATGGACTGATAGCGTCCGAAAACGTTTGAGCCCGTGCCCAGGCTCAAAAGTTTGTTTTGGTGACGCGATGACCCTGTGCTTTCACCGCTCAGGCCGGAGTATAACTATCTCGGAACCCGATGCAATAGTCAGCGCACAGAAACAAGGCGATTTTTTGTCGCCTCTTACTCAACTGGCACTTGCTTCAGCCAACCACGCCGGCCGAATCGTGCCTCTGGGTTGTCTCAAGCGTCTTTCCAACGCTTGAATCACAGCTCTGGCAACTTCCCAGAAAGCCAGGACTGCGCCGAACTCCGCTTCCGAGGAGTTCGGAAAACCGCTTCGTCGATGAATTAACACCGACGAAGCGGGCACAGGGAATCCGTGGATTTGCCACGCTGGTTCACTCGGCATTGCACCGGGACGCCAGCGGTCACCACGGAGGAGTCAGCAAATCAAAGTGCAGCCACAAAGCGACCACACGTGAAGCTAAACGGGATCAACACCCGTGAACTCTCTCTCTCATCCAATTGTAGAGTAGGTGCTTCCCCTACTCAGTCGTCTGACACTCTATGCAGATTGTGACCAGACTGACTCTCTCAACTATGCAGACTCAACACCCGCAACATACCAGCAACCAAAGGGCAGTCAACCCTGCAATCCGGAATGTCTGCCCAAATTCCCCGACCGGCAAGTCCCGACAATTGCCCATTCTGCCCGCCTGACGCCGTTTCTACTCGGACCCAGCCTGAGCCCCCCGAATTTCAGGCCCGCCCAGCCACGTCTTGGCGTCCTTCCATGCCGGGAACTCCCGCCTCCATTCCCGCACGGCATCCGGCGACACCTCAACCGTCAATACGCCCGGTTCCTCGCCAAGCTCGCCCAGCACCTCGCCCTGTGCCGAGACGGCGATCGTCCCCCCGGCATAGCTGAGATGCGGATCGTCCCCGCATCGATTGGCAGCCAGCACGACCGCCTGATTTTCAATCGCCCTGGCGATGCATAGCGCCCGCCAGTGAGCGGCCCGCGCCCGAGGCCAGTTCGCCCCGATGGCGTACATCTCCGCCCCCGCCTCGAGCCCCCGCCGGAAGAGTTCCGGAAATCGAAGGTCGTAGCAGATGATCGGGCAGACGCAGATGCCCTCATCTCCCGACTTCCATTCGAAGGTCTCGACCTGGTCGCCGCCGACGAATCGCTCGCCCTCACGTCCATATGAGAAGGGATGCGCCTTGTCGTAACTGGCGATCAGGCCTCCCGTCGGATCAAAAACCAGCGCTCTATTACGTCCCAACTGGTCGTTTCCGAGACGCGTCAGCCCCGCCTGCACGGTCGCGCCCAGATCCTCGGCGAGCTTCGCGACAAACGTCGCACTGGCGCCCTCTTCATCGTGCGTGACCTCGATATTGAGGGAAAACCCTGAATCGAACATCTCAGGCAGGAGGATGAAATCGCCCGGTTCGATCGAGGCGGCGTCCGCCAGCTCTCGAACGAGTGCGAAATTCGCCTTCCGATCTTCCCACGCAATGTCGTACTGAAAGAGATGTGCGCGCATGACCTTGTATTCTTCGTCCAATGCCAACCCGCCGCAACGCCTCAAAGTGTCCGAGGCGCCGCCCAACGAGCAAAACCATCCCGTGACCACTCCCGAGCCTTCAGTGACGATCGAATCCCCCGAAGCCATCGAGACGCCATCGGAAAACCTCTTCGACGGCGAGCTGCGCTCCGTGGAGCCGACCTACGCCCGCTGTGAGCTCTTCAGCTGGCTCATCTTCGACGCCTGCGTTCTCATCCCGCCCACCATCGCGGCGCCCATCATCCTTCTCAATGTCTCCATGCATCCATTGGGCGCCGCCGGCATGGCGTTGGGCGTCCTGCTGACCTGGCTCATCCTTGGCTTCCTCACATGGAAGCAACCGGCTTGGCGCGTGCGATCGCTCAAGTGGGCCGTCAACGACAACGGCATCGAGATTCACCACGGCATCTTCTGGCGGCATGTCGTCAATGTGCCTCGCTCACGCATCCAGCACACGGATGTCACCCAGGGCCCCATCCTTCGCGCCTATGGCCTGGCGATCCTCTCCATTCACACCGCCGGACAGCAACACAACAAGGTGGAGCTTCCCGGCATCACCCATGATCTCGCGCTGAAGCTTCGCGACGATCTGGCGCGCGATGGAGCTGTCGATGCCGTCTGAGAGCGCCTATTTCAAAGGCGAGCGACTGCATCCGCTCTCCATCCCGTTCCGGCTGCTCAAGCACGCGCGAACGTTCCTCGTTCCATTGCTCCTCTTCTTTTTCTTCACGGTCGGCAGCAAGTGGGAGATCTGGGCCGCATGGGCGCTGATTCCGATCGCCCTGTTCGAGACGTTTCGATATTTCGTGACGCGCTATTCCATCACGCCCACGGAGCTCGTCGTCCGTCAGGGATTGATCTTCCGATCAGTGCGGCACATCCCGCTGCGGCGCATCCAGAACATCGACTACACACAGAATCCGCTGCATCGCATGTTCGGCGTGGCGGACGTGCGCGTCGAAACCGCCGGCGGCGCCGAGCCCGAAGCCGAACTCAAAGTGCTGTCACTGGCCCAGATCGAGAGTCTGCGCCAGGGCGTTTTCGGTGATCGTGCTCCCGTCGATGCGCCGCTTCAGTCGCTGGACGCGACGGCGACCGCCGATGACGCATCGAGTGCAGCCGCGCCGGGCCGCACGATTCTCGCGCTGGGAACCGTCGATCTTCTGAAGCTGAGCATCGTCACGAATCGCGGCCTCGTCGGATTCGCCGTCATCGCCGGTCTCTTCTGGACCTTTGATCTCGATGACAAGCTCGCTGATCTGGCGCTGTATCAGTCGCTGGCCGATCAGGCCAGAAGCGCGCCGCCGATGGTCAGCGCGATCATCGGCGCTGCCGCACTCGTCGTGCTGTATGTCCTCTTTTCGATCGTCTGGACGTTTCTCAACTTCCACGGCTTCCGCCTGCAGCTTGCCGGTGACGATCTGCGCATCACGACCGGGCTCTTCTCTCGACTCACCGCGACCGTGCCCATCAAGCGGATCCAGCTCGTGACCGTCCGCCGCACGATCCTGCATCGATGGCTCGGCGTCGCGTCCGTCATCGTGCAGACCGCTGGCGGCAGCGGCGATGGCGAGAATCAGCCGCACATCGGCAGACGATGGATTGCGCCCATCATTCCCGAAGCGGATGTCGATGCGCTTCGCACCGTGCTTCAACCGGAGCTCGATCGCGCGGATCTGACCTGGAATCGCCTCAGCCACGACGCCATCAGGCGTTCGCTGCGCAAGGCGTGGAAGCTCTCGCCGCTGGTGCTCGCGGGCGTCTACGGCGTCTATGTCCTCAGCGGCAATCTCTTCGTGCTGCTCGCGGCGCCGCCGGTGATCCTCTACATGCTCTGGTTGTCACGGGCCGACACGCGAGCCAGATCCTGGGCGATCACGGAGCAGGGGGTCTTCTTCCGCGAAGGCGTGCTGACCAGAAGCAGCGCATCGACGACATTCGATCGCATCCAGGCGGCGTCGGAGGATGAATCGCCATTCGATCGCCGCTGGCGCATGTCCACACTCGTCATTGATACAGCCGGCGGCAATGCGCTCAGCCCGAAGATCCGCGTGCCCTATCTGGAAAAACCGGAAGCCGACAACTCGCGCAGATTGATCACACAGCGCGTCGCGCGCACGGAGCTTGCGTGGGGGTAGTCCTCAGCCGCGGCTCCACATGCCGCCGCCGTAGACGCCATCGTCGCCCAGCTCCTCGGCGATGCGGATGAGCTGGTTGTACTTGGCGTTGCGATCGCTTCGGCAGGGGGCGCCCGTCTTGATCTGGCCGCAGTTCGTCGCCACGGCGATATCCGCGATCGTCGCATCCTCCGTCTCGCCGGATCGATGTGAAAGGACGCAGGCGAAGGAGTTCCGCTGCGCCAGATTGACGGCGTCGAAGGTCTCGCTGAGCGTGCCGATCTGATTGACCTTGATCAGCACGGCGTTGGCCGCACGTTCGTCGATGCCGCGCTGGACGAACTTCGGATTCGTCACAAAGAGATCATCGCCGACGAGTTGGACGCGCTCGCCGAGCCGGGCGGTGAGTTTCGACCAGCCCTCCCAGTCATTCTCAGCCAGGCCATCCTCGATGGATCGGATCGGGTATCGCTTGCACCAGTCCGACCACAGATCAATCAGTTCATCGCTGGAGACGACATCCTTGCTGGAGCTGAAGAAGCAGTAGCCCTGCTTGCCCAGCTTCTCAGCCTCGTTCCACAGTTCGCTCGTCGCCGGATCCAGCGCCACGAAGATCTGCTCGCCCCAGGAGTAGCCGGCCTTGTCCACCGCCTCTTCAATGACCTTCAGCGCATCTTCATTGTCCTTGAGATCGGGTGCGAAGCCGCCCTCATCGCCGACGGCCGTGGACATGCCGCGCTCGCTCAGCACGCCTCGAAGCTTGTGATAGATCTCGACGCCCGCCCGAAGGCCCTCATCGAATGAATCGAAGCCCCACGGCTGGATCATGAACTCCTGGAAATCGACCGTGTTGTCCGCATGCTTGCCGCCATTGAGGATGTTGAGCATCGGCACGGGGAGTGTCTTCGCCCCGGTGCCGCCCAGATAGCGATACAGCGGCAGGCCCATCCCCTCAGCCGCGGCCTTGGCCACGGCCATGGAGATGCCGAGAATGGCATTGGCGCCCAGCTTTCCCTTGTTCTCATCGCCATCGATTTCGCACATGAGGGCGTCCACACCCTCCTGATCGCGCGCATCATGGCCCATGAGTGATCCGGCGAGGTGCTCGTTGACGTTCTCGACCGCCTTGGTCACGCCCTTGCCCATGTACGTTTGCTTGTCCCCGTCGCGCAATTCGACGGCTTCATGCTCACCGGTGCTGGCGCCGGAAGGCACGGCGGCGCGCCCGAATGCCCCTCCGGCCAGCGCGACGTCGACTTCGATGGTCGGATTCCCACGCGAGTCGAGAATCTGACGAGCGTGCACCAGTTCAATATCAAAGGGCATGCGAAGCTCCACTTTCCTGAGATTTGTCAACGCTCCACGCCGACCCAAGCGATGATACCCAGTGGCGTCTTCGAGTCGCCACTGCCGCAGTCCGGCGTCGCCCGCTTGCGGCGGGGCCTTCCGCTGCTATCGTTCAGCGGAGTCTCACGACGGAGAGTCCGATGGAAAACGCCCGCGATCATTTCGCGAAGCGCATCTCGCGTCTGAAGGCCGACCTGGCTGAGCAGGGTCGACGTGTCCTTCAGATGGTGGAGCAGGCTGTGGAGGCCGTCTTCACAAATGACGCCAGCGCCGCTGCGCGCATCATCGATATGGACACCGTCATCGACAAAGTCGATGTCGACATCGAGCGCGCCGCCGTGCAGCTCGTCACCGAGATCTCCGAACTCGTCGTCAAGCTCGATCACGACACCATTCGATGGCTCTTCACCATCGTCAAAGTCAACAACGAGCTGGAGCGCATCGCGGATCTCGCCGCCGACATCGCAGAACGCGCCAGTGTCTTCGTCGAACTCAACGAGCGGCCGCCCGATCGATTCCGCGTGATGGCGAACAGCGTCATCGGCATCGTGGAGAACGCCGCGATGTGTTTCGAAAAGGTGGACACGAAACTCGCCGAAGTCGTCCTTGCCTCCGACGATCTCGTCGATGAGTTTGAAAATGCGATTCTTCGCGACATGCATACGCAACTCGCCGAAGGCTCCGTCGTCACCGACTACGCTTTCGCCGTCACCGGCATGGCGGCGGATCTTGAGCGCATTGACGATCACTGTACGAATATCGCCGAACAGATCATCTATGTCGCGACGGGCAAGATCGTGCGGCATCTCGAAGGACACTGGACGTCGCCGGAAAATCCCGCCTGACATCGGCCCGGCGCCCCACACCATCACCCAAACCCAGGAAGGCCATGAGCGCTCCAGTTGATCACGCGATCCCGACCGACATCGAGACCTTGCGCACACAGCTGGCGGCGATCGATCAGGAAACCGTTCTGACGTTCGTCGATGAGCTCGACGACGCAGGTCGCCGACGTCTCATTGAATCGATCAGCCAGATCGATCTGGATTCCGTGCCCGGCTGGGTCGAGCGCTACGTCAAAAAGAAGCCGACGTTCACGCCGCCTGCTGATCTCGCGCCTGCGCCGTATTACCCCGCCGATCCGAACTCGCCGGTGCGCGGGTGGGATCGCGAGCAATACCGAGCAGCAGGAGAGCGTCTGCTGCGCGCCGGCGCCGTGTCGGTCTTCACCGTCGCCGGCGGCCAGGGCACGCGCCTGGGATACGATGGCCCCAAAGGCTGCTATCCCGCGACGCCCATCACCGCCAAGCCGCTCTTTCGCTGCGTCTCCGAATGGATCGTCGCCGCCCAGAAGCGATACGACTGCGTGATCCCCTGGTACATCATGACCAGCGAGGCGAATCACGATGTGACCGTCGCCTTCTTCAAGGATCAGAACTGGTTCGGCCTGGCGCCGCACAACATCATGCTCTTCAAACAGGGCCTGATGCCGACATTCGATCGCGAAACCGGCAACATCCTGCTCGCGGCCAAGGATCGCATCGCCACCAATCCCGACGGGCATGGCGGCTCGCTTCGCGCGCTGTATGTCACCGGCGCCCTCGAGGACATGAAAGCCCGAGGCGTCAAGCATCTGAGCTACGTGCAGATCGACAACCCGTCCGTCCGCGTCATCGATCCCGTCTTCATCGGCCTTCATGCCGAAGCCGAGGATTCGTCAGCGGAGATGTCCTCCAAGATGGTGCCGAAGCGCGACGCTTCCGAGCGCGTCGGCGTCTTCTGCACGAGCAAGAGCAAGCTGCTGATCGCCGAGTATTCCGACCTCGATGAAAAACTCGCCGCCGAAACAGATGATCGCGGAATGCTGCGTTACATCGCCGGCAGCCCCGCGATCCACATGATCGGCGTCGATTTCATCACGCGCCTCAACGAACAATCCGACTCCGGCGCCGCGCTGCCCTTCCATCGCGCTGACAAGAAGGCGCCCCACATCGATCTGAACACGGGCAAGCTCGTCGAGCCGACCGAGCCCAACGGCGTCAAGCTTGAGACATTCGTCTTCGATGCGTTGGCCGAGTGTGAGTCATCCATCGTGCTTGAGACGGATCGCATCGAGGAGTTTGCGCCCATCAAGAATGCGACCGGCGAGGACTCCGCCGCAACGAGCGCCGCCATTCAGACCGAGCGAGCCGCACGTTGGCTGGAAAAGGCCGGCGTGAAAGTCCCGCGCAAGGCTGACGGCTCGCCGGACTGCCGCCTGGAGATCAGCCCGCTCGTGGCGATGAGCCCGCGCGATCTGCTGGATCTTGATCTTCCCGAGTCCATCGAGCCGGGCGAGACGTTCGCGCTCACCGGCGATTAACCGGCAAGCTGACTCAGCAAACGCGCATCCGAAGCGCCGATCAAATGCAGCCGCAGCATGGCCAGTGCGGACATCGCAGCTCGTCCCCGCACGGTCTTTCGATCGCCAGCAAACTGGAAGCGGCGCACTTCCGAATCGCCATCGCGCGATGCGCGCCCAATGAACACCGTGCCGACTGGCTTTGCGTCGCTTCCGCCATCAGGGCCGGCGATCCCGGTGATCGAAAGCGCATGATCAGCCGCGCCATCGCACGCCGCATGCAGCGCGCCCTCGGCCATCGCACGGGCGACGGGCCTGCTGACCGCGCCATGCTCGGCGAGCACATCCTCCGGAACGCCGACTTCACATGACTTCATCTCGTTGGAATACGTCAGCCAGCCGCCGATGAAGACATCGCTGGCGCCGGAAACTTCCGTCAGCATCGAGCCAAGCAGCCCGCCCGTGCAGGATTCGACAACACAGAGCTTCTCAGCACGATTCCTCAGCAGCGAGATCACGGCAGCCGCCAGCGATTCGCCATCAGCATCAAAGTCATACGGGCGCACACGAATGCGCACGTCGCGCTCCATCTCATCAATGTCGTGTTCGATGTCGCCGCCCGTCTGACGTATGCGGCACGTAATAACGCCGGCGCTGGCCGTCGTGCCCACGACCGGATTGCGATGGCGATCCATCAGCGCGCCAAGGCGCTCAGCCACTTCAGCTTCCGGCAGGCCAAAGAGTTTGACGGCGCGCGTCAGGACGCGCTGCGACGGATCAATGCGCAGCGCCGGCAGGACGCTGCGCTCGAACATGGCGCTCATCTCCGGGGGCGGACCGGGCAGACAGAAGATGTCGCACGCCGCCTCTTCAAATCTGGCGCAAAGGCCCGGCGCCGTGCCTCGATCATTCGCCAGCCAGGCGGCGCTGGTCGGACGAAGCGCCTGCAGGCGATTGCTGTCGGGCATGTCGCGCCGAATCGTCTGGAAATACGCGCTGATGGACGCCAGCGCCTCGGCGTCTTCTCGCAGTTCTTCTTCGAGCGCGATCGCGAGCCCCTGGCGCGTCAGATCATCCTTCGTCGGTCCAAGGCCGCCTGTGATGATGATCAGCTCATTGGCGCTCGCGAGTTTCACCAAAGCGTCTGCGATGGCCTTCGCATCATCGCTCACGGTGCGATGTTCACGCACAAAGAGCCCGATGCGTGCGAGTTGATCCGAGATCCAGCGACAGTTGGTGTCGAGCGTCTGTCCGAGCGCAAGCTCATCGCCGACTGAGAGTATGGCCGCTGAGTGGTGAAATGCAGGCGACGTCACCTACTCATCTTCGCCGCCGACGGTCCGAACCGCCAGCGTATTCACGCGCCCGGACTTTCCGAATGGCTTGCCGGCCAGGGCCGCGATGCGATCGCCCTTGGCGGCATAGTGATGCGCGATGAGATAGTCGTCGATCATCCGCCCGAACTCCGAGCGGTGAACGGGCAGCGTCTCCGTCAGCACCGGCACGACGCCATAGAGCAGAGCCATGCGCCGGACGGCTCGACGATCGGATGAAAACGCGATGATCGGCCTCTGCAAACCCACGCGGCTCATGTACCGCGCCGTGCCGCCGCTCTCAGACCACACCGCGACGACATGCAGATCAAGATCGTGCACCAGATGCCACGCGGCATGCGCGAGGGCGGCCGTGCGATGACGGATGTCCATATGCCGCTGCGAAGTCGTCGACTCGCCCGGCAGCTCGCGAATGCGCTCCTCCGTGGCGATCGCAATGCGTCGCATCATGCTCACGGCCTTGGGTCCGTGCTTTCCGACCGCAGTTTCACCGGAGAGCATGATGGCGTCGGCGCCGTCGAAGATGGCGTTTGCGACATCGCTGGCTTCAGCGCGAGTGGGGGAGCTGGAGTCGATCATCGACTCGAGCATCTGCGTCGCGACGATGCAGGGCTTGCCGTATTCTCGAGCCTTATCGACAAGAATCTTCTGAATGACCGGCACGCGAGCCAGATCCATTTCGACGCCCAGATCGCCGCGCGCCACCATGACGCCGTCCGCTTCAGACAGGATGGCGTCGATATTCTCCAGCGCCTGCGGCTTCTCAATCTTCGCGATAACGGGGATGTGGGATTCGCGCGACGGATCATCAAACGCCTGCACGCCGTGCATCTCGTCGTAGATCTTGTTCAGCCCGTCTTTGAGCGAGCGCACTTCCTCGCCGCGCCGGACGAATGAGAACGCGAGATAGTCAAGATGATGCTCAGCCGCCCATCGGGCGCACTTCCAGTCCTTGTCCGTGATGGCCGGCGCCGTGATGTCGCTGTCCGGAAGGTTGATGCCCTTGCCGGTCGTGATCAGCCCGCCCACCGTCACGCGGCAGCGCAGCTCGCCCTCGGCGCTTTCCGTCGCAAGAGCACGAATCGCGCCATCGTTGATCAGCACGCGATTGCCTTCGAACACTTCGTCGACAAGCTTCTCGTAAGTGCAGGGAAAATACGCCATGCCATCGCGACGCTCGGCAAGCGAAATGTCGCGGCGAAAGACGATGTCCTCGCCCGCCTTCACCCAGATGCCGCCTTCCTCAACCTCACCCACGCGGATCTTCGGGCCCTGCAGATCACCCAGCACTGCCACGATGGCGTCGAACTCATCCGCCGCTTCGCGAACCATGTCCAGCCGGCGAAGATGATGATCAAACGACCCGTGCGAAAAGTTCAGCCGGAAGACGCTGACGCCGTTTTCAATGAGCTTGCGAAGAATCGCGGGATCGTCCGTCGCCGGTCCGAGCGTGGCGACGATCTTCGTCAGTGGGGGCGGCGATGTGGTGGTGTCCTCGATCATCGCGCGAGCCTCCTGGGGCGGATTCTCTAGTCGGGTCATCATGGCTCTCCTCGGCGCTGGTCCGGCTTCGAGGAATGTATCGACCTGATCATGCCGCAATCTGCTCTCAGATCCGCGCTCCGGGACGACTCATCCCCATCCTCGTCCACACAGCACGCAGCATACGGCCTGCGGACCTTCGGCCGCCCGGTCAGAGCCCACCGATTTCTCCGGGCACATGCAATCTGAACAGATCCAAACAGATCGCGCCGGCTGCGCCGATCAGGCTCGTCAGGTCGCCTCGATCACATACTTGAGAAGCTCGACGATCTGATCGGGCGACTCGGCGACGGCCAAAGCCGCGGCGTCCACTTCCTTCAGCGCGTGCGTCAGCTCCGGTGCGTGCAGGGTGATCAGCTTCTTGCCCAGCGCCGCTGCATATCCCGCTTCGAACGCCGCGTTCCACTGCTTGTACTGATCGCCAAACCGAACGACAACGATGTCCGCCTTTTCGACGAGCGTGCGCGTGCGAATCGCATTGACCATGCCGCCCTTGTGATCCTTCCAGAAGGGCTTGTCCTCCGGGCCGAGGATCTTCACGCCGCACTCATCGCTGGCCGCGTGATCCGTCACGGCGGATGACAACTCGACCGGCAGATCCGCCGCCTCGACGCCGGCGCGGATGCGATCGCGCCAGTCAGAGTGAATCTCGCCGGAGAGATAGACGCGCCACACCATGCTGCGCTCCTTCAGGTTCAGGGGAAATCATTCAGGCTCGGAGGGCGCCGGATTCGCAGCTACTTCTTCTGCTTGCCGGGCCGCGGCGTGATCGGACGATTGTCCGGCGTGTCGCCGAAGAACTGGCGAATCTGCCCCGGATTGTCCTCTTCCTTCTCCACCTCATACGAGCTGGAGCCCAGCCCCTTCGCCTGCACCACGCGCTCATAGCAGCCCGAAGCGCCAAAAGGCGCCGTGAGCAGGCCGCCCGTGATCAGGATCAGGGCCAATCGCCGCGTTTTCGTTGTATCAGGGCTTGATGAGGGCATAGGAGGAATCAGCCTAGTGACAGTCACGGTGATGCCGCAACCTGGACACGATTCTAGACGCCCTCTCGGATCCGAGCCGCGAGCGCCTCGACGGCCGCATCGAACTGCGGATCACGACCCGCGGCATAAGGAATCGGCCGCTCGATTGCGACATCCGGCTCGATACCCACACCCTCCAGACGCTCGCCATCCACTTCAACATCATGCACCGCCAGATACAAAATGGCGCCATTGCTCAGGACATAAGGCCTTCCACCAAGCACAGCAGCGCCGGTGCGGGCGCCGATGATCGGCCCGAAACCATGCTTCTTGAATGCATACGCCATGATCTCCTTGCCGCTGCGAGAACCCTCGTCGACCAGCAGAGCCGCAGGCTTGCGCCAGTGCGGATCATGCGTATACGGCTCTCCATCGCGGGGAATCCCCCTCAGTGCAGGGGGGCGCGTATCGAAGAAACTCAAATAGTCCGGCATCGCGCCACCCCAGCCGCCGCGCAAATCGACGATCAGGCCGTCCGCCTCTGAAAGTGGCTCTGAAGTGGCCAGCTCGATCAGCGCATCCTGAAAGTGCAGCCCGGCATATGACCACATCGGCACATACGCGATGTTCAGGTCGCCGGCCGCAATCACACGCGAACCCTCGCGCATCGCGCGAAGAAAGAGCTCACTGGGAACAATGGATTCAACGGCCACACGCGCCGTGCGCGACGGCGCATCGGGACCAGACCGTCGATATTCGATAGCGAGCGTCGCGCCCGCTTCAGCGCCGAGGATCGCAGCTTCCGACGGCGCCCTGCCGTCGATTGTCACCAGTTCATCCCCGGCGCGAAGCCCGGCCGCAGCCCCCGTTGATCCCGCATGCACGCGATCAATGAACACGCGTCCATCGTTCTCCACAAGCGCAATGCCGATCGTGTTGTAAACAATCGCCCCTTCGCCATTGCGCTTTACATCAAGCGCGGGTTCATCCAGCCCGAAGAGCTCCGCAATCTCAAACCGGCGCGCATCACCCAGACCGAAGTACGCCGTGTGCGAAGCGCCCAGCGCGTCAAGCGCCTTGGCCATCACCTTTGAAAACTCCGCATCGCCTTCAGCGCGACCGGCTTCGGATTCGTACTGCTCGCAGATCAGCCGCCAGGGCTCGCCCGCCCGAGCCTCGTCGTAGAAATTCTCCGCGACGATCTCTCTGATCTCCTCGAATCGCGCTTTTTCCTCTGAACCGGCGATCGCCGGCGGCGACAACAGAAGGGCGCCGACGAGGCAGAACGCTCCCGAAGGGAATCTCCGCTCCATCATTGGAATTCCTCGCTCAGTTTCCCGTAAGAGTCTCGTGAGGGGACGATGCGCGCGTCCGCGCCTGCCCGGCGAGCCTTCATCATGGCCGCAATCGCGCTGCCGGCAACTATATTGGGGCGGGTCTTGGATTCTGAGGCCTGACGGAGGAACAACCATGACACATCGATCGCTCGCACTCCTTCTGCTCTCCGCCCTGGCGTTTCTTGCGTGTGCGCCCGGCGCGCTCGCCGCAGATAACGCCTCTGCCGCGGCCCAGGAGGTGTACGAAGATCTTCGGTCCTACCAGGTGGACACGAGTGATCAGGATGCGGCGCTCAACGCCATGCGCCAGGCGGTCAAGGCGGATAAGGAAAATGCGCAGTGGCGAGCCGGCCTTGCGCTTGCGCTGGCCGCCGCCCAGGAATGGAAGGATGCGCGCGAAGAAGCTGAAGCCGCCGTCGAGCTTGCGCCCAACGTCGCCGACTACCACGTCATCCGAGCGGATGTCATCTTCCAGGGCATCGACGACGCCTCGCTCTTCGCCAAGGGCAAGCTGGCGAGCCAGGGCCGCAAGGCGTACGAGCGCGCCGTCGAACTCGACCCGGACAACATGAGCGCCCGCATCGGACTGGCGAACTTCTACATCTTCGCGCCCGGCATCGCCGGCGGCAGTCTCACAAAGGGCAAGGAACATGCCGAGGCGCTTGTCGACATCGAAGGCGCACAGAGCCAGGGCTACATGCTCCTCGCCCAGATCGCGATGAAGCGCGATGACTGGAGCGCATTTGATCAGGCGATCGTTGACGCCTTGGATGCGTCCAACTCGCCGGAAGATCAGTTGAATGTCATCCGATCCCTCGGCATCGCGCTTGTCTTCCAGGAGAAAAAGTACGAGCGCGCGGCCGCGCTCGTCGCGGCGCATGAAGACATTGCCGCTTCAGATTCCACATCGCTCTACATCTGGGGCGTCTCTCTGCATGAACAGAATCGCTACGCCGAGGCGGCGGATGTGCTGGAGCGTGTGATCGCCGTCAAGAGCGACGCCGTCAACTCGCGATACCGATTGGCGCAGTGCTACGAAGAGCTCCAGCGCTGGGCCGACGCCGAGCGTCTCTATCAGGAGTACGTGGATATGTTCCCTGATGGCAGCGACGCCAAGGCCGCGAAGAAGGGCGTCAAGCGCATGAAGAAGAAGCAGCGCTGAGATCAGAATCGAGCTGAAGCGCTCGGGCTGCTCGTCGCCTCTTGCAGAAAGAAGAGCAACTCTTCAGCAGAGAGCGCGCCATTCTTCTGCGCGATCACTTCATCATCGCGCATCACGATGGTCATCGGGAACGAACGCGTCTCAAGCACCTTCATCGCGTCACTGTCGAATGGCCACTTCACATACGCCGTCTCGGCGTTGCTGCGCATCCACTCCTCGACGCGCACATCCGTCAGGGCGCCTCGCTTGTAGATCTGGCAGCGAAGGCAGAAGTCCGCCGTCACCACGGCCACGACGACCCGCCCATTCGCATCCGCTTCGCTCATTGCCGCATGCAGCGAGCGATCCGCATCAAAGATCGAAGGCGTGTCGGCGACCCAGAAGGGGGAGATCGCCAGCGCAATGATCACCAGCGCGGCCGCGTTCAGCGCGATCCGCTTCCACAGCGGCATGCGCCGCTTCTTTGATCCATCCGACTTGCGTCCCATCCCTGCTCAATCCTCCATTGGCCCCAGCACTCCCTACATCGAGCGGTCGAGACTCCTCCTGAAGGCGACATGGAGGTGTTCGCCCGACCCAGGCCATCCGAACGTCCAGTAAAAATCCGCTGGCGTCATGGCGGCCACAAGTCAGGGCGCAAAACCGGCCTGTGACGCCCGAAAACGCCTTCTTGGCGATCGAGGTCAACCCGATAGGGGCGTCCGTCGTACATATGGCCGATACATCGCCTGCCGGTTTCGCCCGTTGCGTCGCCGGCGCCCGCGACCCGTGATCCCTTGGGATCATCGACCGAAGTTGGTCGATTCGATCTTTGAAGCCATCCAGGGACGCCTCCCGCCCATGAAACGACTCCTCCCCCGACGAATCGCTATCGCCGCATGTTGCGCGCTCACCTCCGCCACCGCCTTCGCCGGCGCCGCCGCGGAAATGATCGCCGCAGACTCCTACGTGGAAGAACTGCGTCTCTACGCAGTCGACGCCTGGGAGTACGAAGAGGCTGATCGCGCGCTGAAAGTGGCCGCGGCTGTCGAGCCGGAAAATCCTCGCTGGCGCATCGGTCAGGCCATGCTCGACTGCAGCCGTCACGCCTTCCCAAGCGCCATCGAACACGCGCGCCAGGCGACCAAACTCGACGACGAGAACGCCGAGGCGTACTACTGGCTCGGCGTCGCCCACATGGCGTCGCTCGGCACGGCGCCTGATGATGATCGCAAGGATCACGCCGAAGACGGACGCGACGCGCTCAAGAAGGCCGTCAAACTCGACCCGGAACATGCCGACGCCCGCACACTGCTGGGCATCTTCTATATCGAAGCCCCCGGCATCATCGGAGGAAGCGCCGGCCGCGCCGAAAAGCAGGCCCGCAGGCTCGATGAGATCGAAGGCGGCCAGTTCGGCGCGCTCGCCATCCGTGCGCTCCTCGCCGCTGAAGAGGAGCACTGGGGCGAGGTCATGAAGCTGTGCAACGATGCCGAAGCGTGTGCGCCGACGGAGGTGCACATTCTGAACCTTCGCATGCGTCAGGCCAAAGCAATGATGAGGGGCGAGGCGGATCCCGACTTTGCCGTCTCCGTGCTCGAAAATCTGACGCGCCAGGCCGATGACGAACATCACTTCAGCCGCGCCCTGCTTGGCCGCGCGCTGCTGCTGCAGGGTGATGTCGAGCGCGCCCGCGAAACGCTGGAAGCGGCCACCGGCGCCAATCCCGACCTGGCAGAAGCTCATCTTGATCTGGCCGAGTGCTACCTCGCCCTGGGCCACCTCGAAGAAGCCCGCGATTGCTATGCGGCATACCTCGAGCGGCGGCCCGACCATCCCAATACGAAAGAGGCGAAGCGCGCGCTCAAGAAGGTCAACCGCTCCATCGCCCGCGCTGACTCCGACGCCTGAGCCCGGCCCCCCGGCCCCCCGGCGGTACACTGCCGCCGATGGCCGAGCCTTCCACACGCACAATCCGCAAACGCCGTTCGATCGCAGCGCGCATCCTGATCGTGCTGCTCTTGATTTCGCTGCTGCCCCTGCTGGCAGTCGCCATCTTCAACGCCGTGCGAAGCTTGCAGGCCGTTGAAGCGGTCGCACGCTCGAACCTGCAACAGATCGCCAAGACGACGGCGTCGCAGCTCGATCAGCTCATCGAAGACACAACCTATGACCTGCGCTTCCTCGCTGACGATGCGCGGATCAAGCGGCTGCTTCAGACGAATGGCGCCGCACGCGAGAGCGCCTTCGATGACGCCATGCAGGTGCTCGCCAATATCACCAACGCCAACGCGACGTATGCATCCGCCTTTGTGGCCGGGGCGGACGGCGTCGGCGTCGCATCCTCCAATCCGCGCAACATCGGACAGGATCTGAACTTTCGCGACTACATGCGCAATGCGCTGGCGGGCGAGACGTATATCTCCGACATGCTCGTCGGCAAGACGACAGGCGAGGCCGGCATCTACTTCTCCAGCCCGGTCCGTGGCGAAGCGGACGACATCGTCGGCGCCGTCGTCATCAAACTGCGAGGCGATCGCGTCGAGAAGCTGATCGAGTCCGTCACCGATGTCACCGAAGCGGCGGAGTTTGAGAGCATCCGCGATATCAGACAGCCCATCGCCGTGATCATCGATGAGAACGGCATCATCATCTCAGCCACAAAGCCGCTGCACGATTTCCTGTACCAGAGCCTGACGCAACTCTCCCCAGCAGAACTCGAATCCATCGATCCGGCGACCCGCTACGGCAAGAACTCCATCACATCCGTCGATCTGCCGGAACTCGCGGCCGGCATGGAAGGTCAGGAGGAAGCCGGATGCGTCGTCGTCACCGGCAAACGCGGCAAGTTCGTCGCCGGCTTTGCGCGCATGCAGGAACGACCCTGGTATGTCTGCGTCACTGAACCCTTGTCGGAGTTCATCGCGCCGCTCATCGCGCTGGCCCGAGCACAGCTGCTCGGAGCGCTTCTGCTGGCGGCGCTGGCGGCCATCGTCGCCGTCATGCAGGCCCGCCACATCGTCAGCCCCATCGCCCAGCTCACCCAGGCAGCGACGCGCCTCAGTAATGGTGACTTCGACACGCGCGTCGACATCAGCACACGCGATGAAATTCAACTGCTTGCCGATTCCTTCAACGACATCGCGCCCAAGCTGCAGGAACATGTGCGCATGAGTAAGTCGCTGGCGCTCGCCAATGAGATCCAGCAGAACCTGCTGCCAGCGGGACCGCCTGAGGTTTCGGGACTGGACATCGCCGGCATCAACCTTCCCTGCGATGAGACCGGCGGCGACTACTTTGATTACATCGACTTCCGCCGAGGATCCGGCGCCGCGATGGATTTCCTTGTCGGCGATGTCACCGGCCATGGCGTCGCCGCGGCCTTGCTCATGACCAGCGGCCGCGCGCTGCTTCGATCAGGCGCCGCTCGATTCGTTTCAATGTCCGAACTCGTCGCCGATGTCAACGATCGCCTCGAATCCGACACGCTCGATGGTCGCTTTATGACGCTCTTCTACCTCAGCGTCGATGCGAGAAAGGGCGCCGCATCCTGGTGCAGCGCTGGCCATGATCCGGCTCTGCTCTACGACCCGCAATCGGATTCCTTTGAAGATCTCACCGGTGAAGGCTTTCCGCTCGGCATCGTGCCCGAGGCGGACTTTCCAACGTTTTCACGCGAGGATCTTCACGCCGGACACATTCTCGTCATCGGCACCGATGGCGTCTGGGAGGCGCACGATGAAGCCGGCGAGATGTTCGGCAAGGAGCGCCTGCGCGACCTCGTTCGCAAGTCCGCAGCCCGATCCGCCCAGACCATCGCCGACGCCATCCTCGGCGCCGTGCTCGAGTTTCAGGGCGACCTGCCGCGCGAAGATGACATCACCGTCGTCGTCGTCAAACTCATATAAGCGGCGCCAGCTACCGCCACATCTCCATCAGCAGCCCGCGTTCATCGCGCGATGGATCCGCAGGCACGCGCTCGGCGGCATTGACGCCGCGCTTCATCGCGCAAAACAATGCGGCAAACGCATCATGCATGTCATCATCCGCCATCGACTTCATCGGATACCCGCTGCGCATCGCACTTCGCGCAACAGAGCCGAACGCCTCATCAATCAGCGCCGCCCGCTCCGCCTTGCCCTCTGATGTCTTCTTGTTGTGCCGCATCGGCGCGCCCGCCCAGGATGCAAAGCACAGCTCCGGATGAATCTCGATCAGCCACGCCTGATCATCAGGCTCGATCATCCGATCGATATCCCGAATCTTCGGCGTGATATTCCACGCCTGCTTCGAAATCCCCTTGCCCGTGCGCTCGCGGCTCAGCGCATTGGCCTCTTCCCAAGACGCCTGCTCGATCGCATCGCGAATCGGCGTGAAGAACACACTGTGATGCCGCGTGGGCGCCAGCAGCGTTCGAGCCTCCAGATCACACGCCCGCCGCCCCGCCGCCGGCAGACCGATGGGAATGTCAATCGCCATGACATCAATCGCATGCGAATCGCGCAGTGCAAAGAGCGCCTCGGCATCCGGCACGAGCGCATGCGCATGCTCGCGCGAATCCGTATCCAGCATGGCGCAGATCCATCCGCCCGGCGCGCCATCCACACCCGCATAGACAGCCATGCTTACTCTTCGATGAGACCGTTGGCGTCCATCCACTCGATGACCAGCGCGTTGAACTCATCCGGACGATTCATCATCAGATAATGATGCACACCCGTCCACACCACATACTCCGCATGCGGCGCCAGTGAGTACACATATTCCTCATACGCATCCGTCCAGAAGGGCGATTCCGCATACACCGCCAGCAGCGGCACATCGATCGGATCAGGCGCCCAGATCGCCCCATCAAACGTGCCGCGGAATGTCTCCACCTGCACATGCTCGGGCGTATCCATCAACATCGACCACAGCGCCTCGCGCTCGGCCTCGCTGAGATCATCCGGATGCACATTCTCATACATCGTCTCGAGAAACTCGATGCGACCTTCGCCTGAAAGCTGCGCCGTGAATCGCTCCATGATCGCCGGATCATCAAAGAACTGCTGCAAGGCGCCATCGACAATCACAAGTCCGCTGACGCGCTCCGGATGTGAGCGATAAAAATGCCGCACGGTCGGCGCTCCATTGGAATGCCCGACCAGCACAGCCTTCTCCACTCCCGCATCCTGCATCACCGCAAGAATCGCATCATTGAATACATGAAAGTTGAACGCGCCTTCCCACTTGGCGCTCTCTCCATGCCCGGGCAGATCCATCGTGATCACACGCGCCCGCGCAGACAGCGGCTCCGCCTGCGCATCCCACACACGCTCATCGCTCGACCAGCCATGCACCAGCACGATCGCCTCATCCCGCGGGCCGGATTCAAAGTAATCCGTGTAATGCAGCGGCGTGCCATCCGCCATCTCCGTCTGGTGCTCGAAGACGCCATGTGAAACACAGGATGCCAGCGGCGTCAGCGCGACGATCAACCAACCTGCTCTCACAAAGTTGCGCAGTGTGCGATGTGTTGTCATGGTGGGGACTCCTTGCGTTTCGTCCTGACGTGTCCCGATCAGTGTCTCCCCTGCCAGGGGAGCGCCAGCATACCTTCGAGAGCGACGGCATTTCATCAGAATGACCTGTTCCGACCCGTGCGCGCCAGCATATCCTCATGATCAAAGAGGAAGGAACATCGAATGCCTCGAAAGACGCTGGCCGCACTCTCCATCGCCGCCGTGATCAGCGGAAGCGCCCATCAAACCGCAATCGCCGAATGCGATCCAATGTCGTGGCTGACCGCCACCAACATCCCGCCCGGCAATCCGCTCACCGGCGTCGCCAACGGCGATGGCCTGCATCTGGCCGTTGGATTCAACGCTGAGATCCTTCAGTCCGTCAATGGCGCCGTCTGGTTCGATGTCTCGCCGACACAGGGCAGCTTCAACTATCTCGACATCGTCTATGACAACGGCCAGTTCGTCGCCTGCGGCAGCGACGGGCGCATCGATGTCCTCACCGGCCCCAACCCCGGCGCCGTCACCTTTGGCAGCGGCGTCGTCTTCGCCAGCATCGCCTACGGCAATGGCGCTTGGGTCGTCGTCGGCGGATCATTCGATCTTTCCACCGGCTGGAGCGAAGTCATCGTCACAAGCGTCAATGGCGGCGCCTCATGGACGCCCACACTCGTCAACCCCGTCGGCAGCGCGCTGGATGTCTTCTCCGGTGTCGCATTTGGTGATGGCGTCTTTATCACCGTCGATGGCGATGGCGACATCCGCACCAGCGCCAACGGTTCGACATGGTCCTCGCCGCAGAGCGTGACGACCGATCTCAACGCCATCTCCTATGACTCCGGCGCCTTCCTCGCCTGCGGCCCCAACGGGGTCATCCGTAGATCAACCACCGCCGGCGCCTCGTGGTCAAATGTCAACCACGGCGCAAACGCCTGGTTTGATATCGATGGCCACAAGGGAAACTGGGTCGTCGTTGGCCAGAACGGCGCGCTGGCGACCAGTTCCAACAACGGCTCAACCTGGCAGAGCGTCGCCAGCGGCACGACCGACGCCATCGAATCCGTCAACGGCGGCGTCAACGCATGGATCGCCGTCGGCACATCAAACCCCGGCAATCAACGCATCCTCTTTTCTCAGTGCGTGACATCCCTGCCGGATCTTCTGCCGGGCAATGTCGACGGCTGGGACGGCTCGCTCATCGTCTCCACATCTCCCGGCACAAATACAAGCGACTCGATATTCACCGAAAGCGACACCATCTACATCGACGCCGCCTGGGCCAATCTCGGAGGCATCGACACCGGCCCCTTCATCGCCAGTGTTGATATCAACGGCGGCCCGCCATTCAACATCAACTCGCCCGGCCTGCCCGCTTTCGGTCTTCAGTTCATCGAGGATCTCACCGCAGGCCCGCTCGCGCCTGGCGACTACACCGTCACGCTCACACTCGATAGCGCAGGCACAGTCCCCGAAGCGCACGAAGACAACAACATCGAAACCTTCATGTTCACCATTGAAGCGCCATGCCCTGCCGATCTTGATGGCGATGGCGGCGTCGGCAGCGCCGATCTCGCACAGCTCATCGGACAGTGGGGGGCCAGCGGCGTGCCCGAAGATCTTGATGGCGATGGAACAGTCGGCTCAGGCGATCTCGCGCAGCTCATCGGCCTCTGGGGACCGTGCGCTTGATTACCCGCGCTTCAGTACAACGCGATACCGAGCCTTGCCTTCTTCAAGATGCTTCATCGCATCGTTGACGTCCTCCATCGCGAACGTCTCGATCTGCGGCTTGATCCCGTGCCGCGCACAAAACTCCATCATGTTCCGCGAATGCTCGATGCTTCCCACCGGCGTCCCGCTCATCGACTTCTGCGCCATGATCAGCGACATCGCCGCCACCGGAATCGGATCCGGCACCGCGCCCACCACATGCAGCACGCCCTTCGGCGCCAAAGCCGTGATGTACGAATCCCAGTCCAGATTCACATTCACCGTCACAAGAATCACATCAAGCGTCCCCGCCAGCGCCTGAATCTTGAATGGGTTCTTGCTCGACACCACGTTGTGCGCGCCGAGCTTCTTCGCTTCTTCCGCCTTGGCATCCGTCGACGTAAACGCCGTCACTTCGCAGCCCCACTTGTTCGCAAACTGCAGCGCCATGTGACCCAGCCCGCCGATCCCCACGACGCCCACTTTCGACATCGGCGACACGCCAAGCTGCACCAGCGGATTAAAGACAGTGATCCCGCCGCAAAAGAGCGGTCCCGCCTCATCCAGCCCGACACCATCAGGAATCGGAATCGCCCACGACTCACTGCAGCGCACTTTGTCCGCAAAGCCGCCATGCCGCCCGACGATCGTCCACTCGCCCGAGCCGCACAGATTGTGATCCCCCGCAACGCACTGATCGCATCCCATGCACGAGCGCGAGATCCAACCAAGCCCGACACGATCGCCCGGCTTCACCTGCGTCACGCCCGGACCGATGCGACCCACAACACCCGCCACCTCATGCCCCGGCACGAAGGGATACGCCGTCATCTCCCAGTCATTCTTGAGCATGGACAGATCGGAATGACAGACGCCGCACGCATGCACATCGATCTCAACCTCATCATGGCCAAGCTCATCCGGCACGTCGTATGTAAACGGCTTCAGCTCACCGCCCGGCTCAGTCGCTGCGTATGCGTTGATCGTCGTCATGATTCGTCTCTCCTGTCGCGCACATCATTGTGTTGCGAGAGGAGAGAATAGGCGCAACCCAGCCAACCGGCCAAAGCGAGCCCGCGCCAGGTGTCGAACATCACCAGAATCTCAAGATGCGGCTTCTTCGCCCGCCTCAGCCGTCTGCTCACGCTCCACCGGCCGAATCGGCAACTGCACTTCGCCCCAGCGATGCTCCCGCTTCGCATCCGGACCGTTGTAGCCGAAGCTTCGCGGATCGCCCGCGATCTCCCAGTCATCCGATTCCTCGATCCACGTCTCAAGCGTCGCGATATACTCCCTGAGCCCGCGCCCCATCGAGTCACCGCGCACGCCAATTGAAAGCACCGTCACCGGTTCCGTGTCATACACCATCACGCGCCCAGCCTTGCCCGTCTCGCCAAGATCCTGCGTGCGATACAGAAACGACATTGACCAGCCACCTTCCGCTGTGCCCGCTTCAGTGTCATAGTCGCGATAGTCCATCTCCACAGGCGCCGTCATCGCAATGTCGCGCTTCTGAATGTGTCGAAACAGCGGCCAGAACGCCATCGTTGTCTTCAAACCGCGCATGCCATCATCGCGCGAGCCGCCGCCCTTGACCTCCGCGCGCCGCACCG
>JAULKQ010003448.1:0-15986 GCA_032356285.1 Smithsoniella earleae
AATAACTTTTTTTCCACCTGTACGACTATTATCGCGACACATCCTATAGTCATTCCGTCAAGTTTGTACGATAAATCACCTGTACGATTATTAGCCAGATACGGTACACTAAGACGACTTGGGAACTTCCCTCTACTCTCCTCACCCCCCCGATCAACCAGACTCCAAGCTACCAAATACTGGGGACCTCCCCCGTGGGCCAGCAGGGTAGTACTTGTTTACCAATCCCCACTTCCCGAGGCGTTTAACTCTACATCGCACTCACCATGCATGGACTCATGGCGGTGGAAGCATCTGAGGGCATAACGTTTCATAAAAAAACCTGATTATTCAATGGCGAGCCCGTACTGGTGTGAACAAGGAAGTTGAAGTGATTACAAAGTTTTACTGAATGTGCACAAGTTGGATCGAAAAGTGAAGATTCTAGGTGACAAACCACGATGAACGTTAACCACGAGCCACTATCGGTTTGAATAGGTAAAGGAATTTACTTCATTTAAGTTTTGGCTCTAACATCATCGCCTGAGTGACCACCCAGACACGGACAGGCAAAAAGTGTGCTTCAAAACGAAGGGGGCATTTTGGGCCCCGCGCGTTCAGGATATCGTGCTTCTGTGGTAAGAGGGCGGTCAGCTTTTACTTTTCAGTCACAGAATGTACCTTTAACGCTGTGGCGGGCTTTAAAAATCCGACGAACTTGCTCGCAAAGAGCGCAATTGTCTTCCCAGTTAATGTTGTAGTTATGTCCTAGCTTTCCCATAGATTGTTGATGTAGTAATTCTTGCCCTGTTAGTATTCGTATCTGATGGCTCAGAAACGCCAAAGTAGGAAGAAAATTAAATACGCAGCGAAGCGTAGCAGGTCACAACGCCGAAGGTACACAACTACCCTCTGTTACAACGGCTGTAATCAAAGAAACATGTGCACAACTAACCGCTACCAGGTAACACGTGATAAGGCTCCTATCCGAGTGTTTAGATTTATCCTTCCACTGCGAGTGATCCGCTGTCTGCAAATCGGGCATCTACGGTTGTTCACAGCCATCAGCTTCTGTGCACATGTGTTACAATACCCACTATGACCGCACTCCAGAAGCACGTGATCCCCCACAGCATCATTACAGATGATGCATCCCACGCCAAGGTCGTCGCCGAAGGACATGGTTGATTGTGCACAACTGATCCCAATGGTGTCACATCCATCCGTCTGCTCATTTCCGCTCGCTTCGTCCTGAATTTCGGCCACCGGCGGGCCGGAAAGGCTGTTCGGGTTGTCTGCGAATGGAAGAGATAGGGTAATATCATCACCTCCCCCATTTTTGCCAACAACGTGCCGCGAAAAGTCGGTCGACCAACGATGGACATCAATTCTGACAAGCTCTATGTCTCGGTCACCTGTCGCCACCGCGCTTTCTGGAGCAGTCTGCCATCTAGTGGGCTGACGCTGCTGCACTCTCGCCACCGCGGATCTCTCCGCAGGAGCTCTCCTATGTGATGCTCGTCGACGCGGACGCTGCGCACGATTGCACACAACCTCCATACCCTACACAACATGTAACTGTGCACAAGTAAACAAGTGTACATGTACACAATTGTTCCCCCTCGAAACATCTTCCGCAGAGCGAACGGGAGGGCACTCGCACTTTGCAAAACCCGTAGCAAAGAAAACTCATTATTATATTTAAAATGACCCCCAGCAAGAAGCGGAGCAGGGCACCCCACCACTTGTCCCCGAACAGCATGGACTCCGAGTCATTCAAAGGCGAGTCAGGGTCAGTTCGAGTCTCATTCATCTGCAGCGATGCTTCTCTGTCAACACCCCTGTAGACACACCGAAGCTGCACGCCTGGAAGTCGACGGCTAGGCTAAGCAGTGCTGCAAGGGCACATTATACTCCTTTTGCTGTCACGTTTGCCCCTTTGTGAGCCCCAGTTCACTTCTTCGATGCCGCCACAAGAACGCTGAAGCTTCGTCGAGCGCGTCAGCTTGTCGGAACCTTATGAAAGGCGATTGAGTAGAACAATTTTGGTAGAACAGAGATCCTAAACACAAGCCTGAAGATGAAGCGTTTCAGACCTTTGAATTTGGACTGAAAGCCGAATGGGCTAAGCGTGGAAGAATTGTGCACTTGTAAGCATCACCCACGCATGCAAAGGAAATAAACCTCGGGTTTCCGAACACGAAAACTGAAAGACGGCAGAAAAGGCAGTTACTTTGGCGACGGTTGCTGTTCGAATTGTGCGACCAGGCTCCGCATGCCATCTAGCCAAGATACAAGTACGAAAGCAGATATTTTTGCATGGGCAAAGCGTGAGTTTGTTCACAGACTGTGCTCAAGTAACAACCCTAAATAACCAAAACACAAACTCTGTGGCACTATCTGAGGAAGACTAGCCCAGCCATGGAGGATCGCACCTTCTCCACACCTTCCCCGAATCCCGCCTAGTCCTTCCCAGCGATATTTTAATAACTCTGTCCAAACCACGTTTCCAGTTTTTTTCCCTCCCGAAAATAAAACGTCTGTACGGAAGGTATAGCGCCTGACCTACTGATTAGGTGCGGAATATTAATCATCTCCAACATTGCGGTGCTGTACCAGCGCAGCAGGAAAACTCTGCTGGAAAAATCTTCCCAAAAAGCACTAAAAGAACAAGCCAGTAACATACAGCAGCATGTGCAGCGACTCATATTGCGGGAGTGCATGCACACCGTGGTACCTAACACCTGGCTTGGATGGCTTGCAGACTCTAAGCTATATCTACACTATTACTTCTATGAATAGATTTTTATCATGCTGCTGAGCGAGCACGAGACATGCCATTTCGGAACTCACGTCGACCTGATGGCGATGTAGCTTCTTCACACAGTATTGAAGCACAGCACACAGCTCTACACTACACTGTACTTAAAGCGAGTGAGGCACGCCTGGCAGAAGAATGTCAAATGTTCGACTACCCATAGCTGAAAAGGAGTGGCTACCTGCACCACCCGAGGTTGGTGGATTTTCGGAACGTCCTGGTACGTTCTTGGTACAATTGAGGAGGTCTCGACTGATCAGGCGACACTTTGTGGCATGAAAGGTGCATAGCTGTAGAGCATGTATAAAGATTTTTCTTTATATTTGTTTAAGATAAGTTTACGGGCCTGTGATGGTGGGAAACTTCAAGCGGGACTCTCCTGCGGGACCAGGTTTTATCTACTGTTGGTTATGACGGCGCTCGTGGATTGAAGACAAGCATTTGATAGACATATAAAGCTTGAGAAGTAGAAGACGTCAATGCACGAGAAGAGGGGGTTCGCCTTGCTTTCGTTGACTTACACAAAGCAGGTCATCCGGGGTTTTCAACAGTCATTCCAAACTGTGGAAACCTGCCCAAAAGTAGGTCTGTTGAGAGTGCGTGCGAAGTCACTCAAATGTACACTATTTAACCGACACAGTAAGTTCTCAGACAATTAAATCCGAAAGGGTTTGGCGCTTTTCCAACACCAGCAGCAGGCTGAGAGCCCCATTTTCTAGCACAGTACGTCGCTAAGCCCCAGACTCCTTGTGAGCAATAATAAGGACACATTAATGTTGTTTTCAAGGTAGCTCCCTCATGCTTGCTTGGTAGTGCTTTTGGGCAATCTTTGTCAGGATTAGCACTCCAGCCACCGTGCTCCAGGGCACAGCACCCAATATTGTTACAAGGAGGCTTGGAGCGTGCACTTACTGCCGATTTTCGTTGTATTCAGTGAATAAGGAATCGCAGAACAGAATAGGCATCACTTCTCCATGCAAGATCGTTCTCAATTACACCCAAACACCTCATTCTGCGCCTATTTTTACGCTGTGTGCGGTACGGCGTTGCTATATTTTGGTACTTTGCGCTAGCTGCACAGGGAATTGCAATTAAATCGATACAGAACTATTCGCGAAGGTTCGGTGCTTTGGCCGACACACTGAGTACGGTAACTCTCGCAGAAACCATTGATTGAGCCAATGCCATTATACAAATAAATATTTTTCCAACGCACAGATGCCAGTTGAGAACGACAATTTATAACTTTGCAGCAGTAGCAGCAAGAATAATCTATAACTTTGTATCACGATGCGGAACATAACGTCTACGCCTTTTTGAAGATATTGTGCATATCTTCAGTACGTTGTTTTCCTAACAGATTGAGATTAAATGTCCCTGTATGACCTTCTGGGAGTATCTCCACAAGCGAGCTTTGAGGCCATCCGTGCAGCATATCGCGACAAGCTTCTGAGCGTGCACCCCGACAAGAATAATTCGGGCACAGATGTAAGCAGTAGCAAAAATAGTCTAGTTAATCCTATTGTAGAGGCCTATAATGTGCTCAAGGATCCAGGAAAGAGAGCCGAATACGATGCATCAACAAGTCGAGGTCTGTGCGAAGGCGTCCACTGGATGACGATTAGCCTGGACGAGATGGATGAATGCCTCACTTCTAACGGGATTCGGGTTTTTGAATTTGAGTGCCGGTGTGGGGAGTATTTTGAGTTAGTACCTAGCGAACTGACAGGTTCCGGGGTCGAACTGTTATGTGCCTCTTGCACATCAATTTTAACTGTTCATTTTACAAAAGAAAACTAAGCTCTCGGGTCAGGAGATATGGCGTAAGAGTAGTACAGAAGATGTTGAGTCGGGGGTTATATGCATCGAAATATGTGCAGAAGTTGTTAGCTGGCACGTGGTCGAATGGCAGTATCAACAAGGCACGGGTTCTCTTCCCACTCTTTCTAACACGTGTATCAACTCCATTTGTGCGAGTAGGGCTTACATCCTTATACTGAATTTAGGATTGACCTATATCATCCTTTCAGACCATCACAATAGTGCTATCAAAGCTGAAGCAGATCAGGTAAGAAGGCAGAGCTGAACATCTTTCTCTCCATTGTGTGCGCCGGTCTTGCCTCGTCATTTCAAGCTTGTATTCACCTCCTACTGATGTGGAAGTCACACATATGTTAACAGTTGAACTTTAGTTAATCAATTTGATGTAGCATTTGGTGTAACTAAAGGTGCTCCTCTCAAACTTTCAACGTACTTTCTATAACAAGTAACACGTTATGGTACAGGGTGCCTTCAGATAACCCAGTTGTGCCAGAAAGAGTGTAAAAGCACCAGGGACTCGTCATCCAGGGTAGCACTTACTGAGTTCAACAACTTTCTTGGCTTCACTTGCAATATGCCTCCTCAACTATAGATTATTTGTACAAACAATTTTGTCTGCTCTTGAAATCACAGTACTACTGGTTTCTGGAATGAAGCACTTGGCTTGTGCTGACAAGAACATAGTTGAATGTCCTTGCCTCCACCTGAGTATGTAGAACGGTATGTAGAACTGAAACGGTACTGTATTGGTCGAGCAATTGTATGCTCTGTGCTCCCCATCCCCATCACGAATCTGACAGAAATTTAACAGTTCCTAACCTAATGGTAATAACTTCATTACTTTCTGCAGTATTGTACCTGGGTATTTGCAATGACATCATTATTGCACAGTACAGAAAGGTCGATCAGGTGTATGTTCTAGGAAATCAGTCATGTTACCATCATACAAAATGCAGTTCTCTGACAAGTGGGTTTACTTAGCTGGGTCTTGACTGTAATACGATCGCTGGATTTGAACATCCATACATAATGCACGGTACATGGAAACATACTGAAATCAAGCTTTCATGCGAGACAGGTGGAGGTGTCAATCAACACCATTTGTCTCCTCAATCACGTTCGAATGCTGCTCAAAAGCTTTGGCAGGTGACAGACTTCAGTTTACACAACCGGCCAACAGTAATCATGGCTTCAACCAACACACAAAAAATCTTGGACAATGGAAACTAAAGTCATCACAATCCAGCGACTGAGTCAATCATGACCTGGTAACCCTCCATGACCTCTCGTTTTTCTACAACAGCCTCCACAATTATAGGAAGGTCAGTAGCAATGCTCAAACCACTGTGATGCGCCAACCACAACAGAAGATGGAAATCTGACAGCCTCTCAGCGTACGTCTTGGTCTTGTGACTCCGCATATGATCCTTCAGATCCGTGTTTGTCTGCATGACAAGTGCTGCCTTACACAGGAACAGTGTTCCAGCTGTGGTCTAAGAAGCACAGCTTCTCATTTGCATAGGTAGAATGACAGCTATTTCCCAGTTACCCAAGTATACCTTCGCACACTATCCAAGTAACAGGTGTACAGATAAGTTGAAACAGTGTGCAGTCAGCTAGGACTTCGCATGAGAACCGACCCCACGAGACAAGCAACACTCACTTATACTTACATCAATAGGTTGGCAAGCTAGTTTGGACCTAGTCAAGGGCTACATACACCTTATGGAAAGACATACATTACGTACACATTGAATTTCAAAGCCTTGCAGTTGTATCAACCCAACCAAAGCACAAGGCATCACTCTGTACTACAATGACACACGTCATAAATACAAGTAGTATGCACACAGTTATTTCTTGACTTCTTTAGCACACAAAATGCAAGTACTCTTGAACATGTTGAACTGTTTCAAGGAGGCTGATGATGCCAACACAGTCATAGCAGGCAATTCATGTGCTCACATTGTCCACTGACGGCCTGAATCTTTCATGCCACCCTGCGTGGATGAGATAAGGCATGACAAACCTGTCAAGGGGGAATCAGCCCATTGATAAGTGCAACATGAAGGACGTTTCCAAAGCGACTGCAAAAGCTGAACGACCCGATTTCACTGCTGAGAGGTTAGATGTTACAACACTCACCAACTCCAGAAATTGCAAACTCGGTGGCTTCTGGTTGTATCAGGATGGTGAGATATAACAATTTGTTCATCACAAGGTTAACTCTGGCTTATCTTACTAAGCCACATGCAGTCACTATCGTACTCTCCTTGCCAGATGTTAACAAGTCTGATTTTGTTGAGGCCAATGCATGGGACAGCTGCATAATTAAAAACCTATCCCAGACTGTTACTCGGCTGTCAATTGCCATAGATGGCCATATCATGATGACAACACGAATTATGTGGTTGCTTGAATAAAGAAACCATAATACAGTCTACTACTCCTCATAACCTGAAGCAGTTCGGGACAAGCATTTTTACTTTTTACATTTTTACTCTTATTAGCAACAGCGTGTAGTTTCTCAACGGCATCTACATGGATACAATGCAGGAGTGCAAAAAGCAGTTATTCTAGATAGTTTTTGGCTTTCATGATTAGCTTCCCTTACAGTGAATGACATGTTGCTCACGTCCTGCATGTTACTCTGCGATGTGTCGACTGGAACAGCATTGGGTCGAGCTTGAAAGAATTCGATAAGATTGCAAATTGCTCCTTTTTGAAGCTCATAATGGATTCAGTGTTGACCTCTGTAGTACTAGTGCATGGGTCATCACCACTTTCACTATAGTTGCCCATAACCACATCAATAATCCCTTGTTGTGTTGGCGTACGGATTGCGCTGCAAGTCTGTTCTTACCTAAGAAACTTTAGAGTGTGGAATCAGGCAACTTCTACTCATCTTGGTGAGGCCATACTCTTGCCACAGTTCTTCTCCACATTCCGGGGTTTTCAAACTCTTTATACTTGCGTTTGGGACTCATTTCAGTACTGCACTCGCCAAAACCTCACGATCACACACAACTATCAACGTCAAGCTCGTCCAACCTCCTTTTCGGACACACACACAAGCTGGGAGAGAGGACCCCTTTATTTATCAAGAACATTCTTGCTCTTAGGACTTTTAAAACAGCCTTGTAATGCGAATTTCGTTTGCCGCTTGTATACATGCCAGGTACGGCTAGTAGTTCATTGTCTCATTCAAGGAAGTTGGAGACAGTCAACTTCCGATGACCAAGACTCCTGATAATGAAGGTTTGATCTACATGGCTGAATCTCCTAGCACTGCGCACGAACTGTGATTCAGAACTTTGGATCATTAAACTCTTGGATGACAAAGTTTCTGACCAGCTACAGTGGACTCTTACACATTCGAAGCATTCAAGCCCTTCTCTTCCGAGTCACATTAAACTAACACTCGTTCTGGAAATCAATTGCTACAGCTGAATTGTCTACGTTTCCATTGCATGGATGAAAAATGAATGTAAAGCATTTTGCAGTTGAAAAGTGAACAAGTGCAAAGCATCACAGCAACTAAGAAATGATGTCAAAGTGAAAAGCACAGGACTCTCCTGCTTGTATTCTGGAGATCTTTTCCTGGTGTATGGGTTTCAAGAATCATGCACGAATGTAGAAAATCTGTTTTTCATTGTAGAAGTTATTTGGTGGCCAATGAACATACTTAATAAGATGTTACTAGTGTTATGGTTTTGCAGGCCGTAATCAGAATGTGAACGGACTCCTGCCCATGTCGTATTGAATACCTAGAGAAGTTGACAAAAGCAAAAATTTCTCATTAGTTAGTCAACCATCGAAAAGGCTAGGCATGCTTTTATCCCCGATAGGGTTACTCATGGTTTACCACGCGTTCCCATACGGGCAGTTGGTTGAGCGGTCTAGCTGGAGATGTGCACGGTGAGACGGCGGGTTATGCGCAGCACACCTGCCCAGTGAGTCTATTTTCTACCGCGAAGGAAGATAGAAACATCCCTTCGTGGTGCTTTACCGCCACTGGCACCAGGAAGAAGTCGTTATCCACTTCGGCTGTGTCCTTCCCGGATATCATGACAGGGAGCTTAACTGTTGAGTCGTGCGGGTTTTTCATCATCGACGACCCCGTTACCTCTTCGCCAGGCTGTTGGAACCACCCGTCCTTCCACAGCTGCACTGCTTGGGACGAGCACTGGAAAGCTTCTAAGTGAACTTCCCTCTGCAAGCACGTTCCCCTGCCGAATAAGGACCATCCAGTTTTGTGATAGGCTGGGAATTCTGCGTAGACATAACATTTAATGGGAAATGTGTCCTCATGCGAAACGACGGGCGACGTACATGTCCCTCCTCTTCTAGCATCGAGAACACAGCAATGACACAGTGCTCGCCGACTAAGTTAGCAAGTTCACACATCTGGTACACCTCTTCAGAATTGAGTATGTAATCCTTTTCTCCCGCGCTCTGATTGAATATCATCCCAACCTTTTGTAGTCCGGCAAGTCCAGCAATAGCGTCCGCTTTCTTCGCCTGCATCAACTCGTGGTTTACTTCATTTATTGTACAGAGGAGAAAAATGTAGTTCTTTTAAGTGCACTACAATCTTACCTTTGTTAAGTGGAGGCTATCATGATTATTGCGCCCAAGCACAGCTTGAGTTCATATACGGGTCAGCGGGACATAAGGCGCACCTGCTCTGTGTCTAAGTTATAAGACATTCTTTCAGATTTCCCCTCTTGTTCGGGTTCATATATAGCATCAACATAAACGACTTTCTCCTCGTCAACTCGCCCGTACAGCAATCCGCAACGTTTGATAGAAAACGCCAATGCTGATTGAATATAGGCCTGGAACGAGTGAGCTGCATTACGATCGAAAGAGGCTGCTTGTATCGTTGGTTTATCTTGCCTCTCTATTCTAACTTGTTTGGCCATCAGTGTTGCCACATCCATGTGCACGCCAAATGGTCTGCTGTTGAAAGCTGTTCTTTTGTATCCTGGGTCTACGTCACGTGTGCCTGAATAAAAGCAAAATATCTGCGCCAAACAAGCTGAAATTAGTTCCATGAGGAGAGGTCAGACCATCGTGTGTGGTTGAGCAAGCAGGTTCAATGAGAAACAGCACCATCTGTCCGTTAGAAAACCCTTGCTCCTTTAATGAAATATCATCTTCAGCTAGGTCAAGGTATGTATCAGGTGATTTGGACGTTAGCTGCACTCCAAACACTTGCGTCGTTATCAGGAATTGAAGAAGTAGATGCTCTCCAACATCAGAAAAGTGGGCAGGCACGAAAGGAGGTATACCAGTGACTGATCGGTAGAAATGACAAATTCATTCTTCGCACGCCCAATCTTCTCGCTGATCAGGTCTCTGAGTTCACCAAGTGAGGAATCAGAAGACACGTTAATACGTTCCAAGCCATCGCGCGTCCGCAGCCTCACCGCTATGCTTCCCATATTTTTGTGCTTATGACTTGCTGGAGGGGAAAAATACTGATTTGGGCGTCTCCGGGTAACAAGAAGTGCGTTCGACAGCAGATGTAGATCCAACGCTGAAACTACCACTTACCAAGGTATGGTAATGCTGAAAAGTTACAACTACTTATCAAACCAGCTTCGCGTGCACAATCCATTAGCTTAATTATCAATCATGACTGAGAGGAGACAAACTGAATATAGCTATGTAGCGATTCCAATCCACCGCACATGGGAGAGTTCTGGCCCACATGAGACTATAAAATACTGTTGATTGATATATTCGGCATTCTCCGTTTCATATTCCGCATTGGAGAGGATGCGGGAAGGAGAAGCTTCTAAACTTCTGCGGACCTTACACCACTACAGAATCGGGACAAAGCCAGATATTTTTTTATCGCTCTATCACATTTACAACTTTAAATAGTATGCAATGACAACTGTGCGCTCCCCAGTCCATGTTCATTTTGTTCCATGCGTGGGAATGGGCATTGACACCAATCTAACACATTTAACGACCCGCAGCGAAAGGTTAAAACATTCAGAAGGCAATCTACAAGTTCACGAGTACCAAAAGTTTGCTAATTGTCAAAGCCCGTGATGTGACGGACATGCAACCGCATTGTTCCGAGATGTATTTTTGTAACATTTCCGAGGTGTGGAGTCTCTCCACATGGGATTTTCTCTGAGACTTCTTCGATGGCTGTCTGAGCACTTGGCACCATCAGCAAAATCCAGCTTGCATTGACGCGCGCAACAACTTAAGTACAATTGGCGCTATTAAAGAAATTAAGATATCTAAGCGTAACAGTAACTGCTAGTTAGTTCCGAGAAGTCTTCCTTAAAAGCATGTGGTCATATGCATGGGCAAATATGCTCGTCGGGGCCTCGCGAGGCCTCAACGGGGAAGAGTAACACAAGTCGCCACTGCTTGCTCAAAAGTAGTTGACTGAAGCACCTCCGGCTACCCGTATCGATCTGTGCGAGGGAATTACAACTGACTTTCGACATACATTCGTACGGTATGCCGAACACTTAACGTCAAACATTCTGTAATACCTGTCTCAAGCAATTTGGAATAACTCATTCGCAAAAGTGAGGAATCTTGGTTGAAAGAAGCCAAAAGAGTTCTTGTTTTTAAACGCTGACTTCTGCAGTTCAGGTTTGTAAGAACAAGCTTGAAGTGCAATAATTTTACCACGGTATGTACCCCCATTGACGTTTATTTAATATGAGTTGCTAATCCTGTCATAGAAATAAACTGTTTCGTAGCACGCGAAGGTGTGTTAGTGAGGCTCGCATGCAAGTGTAGACCTATTTCAACTAGCTACTAGTACAGCTTTTCCCTCGTGATTTCCTCAGTAAGATGGATGACGACTACGGAGATGGTGGATTCGGGGATGATGAGTTTGGGGATGCTGACGGAATGGCGATGGAGGAGGGAGAGGTGAGGCAACTGTTTCCGGTGACTGTATACAGAGATGCTGTGCAGGAGTGGGGACGCTCGCTCCACCATGCACAGTGCCTAAAACGGTTATGAATTTAATTTACATATCAAGGGGTTCAAGTGCAGGCCAACCCAGATCTCGAGGAACCTGGAGAACAAGTTGAAATCCGGATGGGGCCTGCCGAGACGCCGAACAAAGAAAAGGTTACCACAAGATACATGACCAAGTATGAAAAGGCGCGAGTCCTCGGAACACGTGCGTTACAAATTAGTATGAATGCTCCCATCATGGTGGAAGCCGATGGCGCTATTGATCCGCTCGAGGTGTGCATTCAACCTGTTGCTCTGAAGAAAAGTCTTGTCCTGCGGCTGCTCAGTTCATGTGACATCCCCTCGCACATCGCAGATAGCGCAAAAAGAATTGCGAGAAAAGAAAATCCCTTTCATTGTAAGGAGATATCTTCCCGACGGCAGGTAACCTTGTTCTTCCATCCAAGCAACGCTTCTATTTTAGCTTCAATCCGACCCGATGCGTGCTAAAGTGAAACATTCGTTGTGTAGCTTCGAAGACTGGAAACTAGAAGACCTGATCATAACTGACAGATGACGCATATCCATATTGTGCTGCGTAGCTGATTGATCCCTTTCTCAGGGACGAATGTTTACAGGGAACAGAATGTTTGCGAAATGGTGAAGAAGCTGAACTACCATGCAAATTAGGTAGATACCTGGGAATCAAGACGACTTGTAATTCTGTTTCCTAATGGAGATCTTGTAATTTTCGGCACTAGGGTGAAACATCCAGGCATTGGTGACCATTGCTTCACCGTTATGCTTGAACCCGAGAAACTCACTCATAAGAACCCATCTCAATTTCTGTATCAGAAACAAGCCTCGAGTACGATCCCTCCTCTTGTGGACGGAAGAGGAGTGCCGTCAGAGTGTAAAATACGAGGGACGCCAGCTCTTGTGCAGCACTGCTAGTCCAAACGTACTGCGGCACTACTGTAGCTTCCAAGAGTCGAACAATAATTCGTGTAAAGTAAATGTACACTACAACCATCATATAGAACTTCTGGAACAACACTAGTTGATGCATACACCTGCACAAGTCCAGAGTGGAATGGGCACTGTATCATGAGATAGAGTCTTAAGAGCCCTGTAAACAGCCTTCTGCTGACCAGTAACAAAGCACTTTTATTTGCCCAATTTATGAGTGATAATACAATGCCTGGAAATACACTTGGTGCCTTGAAGATATCCCACCTTTCAGCTTTACCATCAGTATTCGCAGCCTCACGTAAATGGCGAATGCGCCAAGCTATTGGAAAGAGAATTGCACAACAGGCAACAATGTCTGCCACTTGCATTATATCTCTCCATGCAAACCATGTTCTCTCAGCAGGTGTAAACTCATCAAGGACAATGATCCCAATATCGTTAACTACCTGCAGCATTCAAAAAACTAGTTATGTGGTACTAAAGCAATTAATAATTGTAATGGCCAAGTGTGGTATGAACCCGAGAATCATTTCTCCACTCCATTCCGGAAAGGCAAACCTGTAGTGGGAGGACAATCATTAATATCGTCCTTTCTTTATCTCCGAGGAATGGCGTCATATAGGACCATCCAGTACCAATAAGGATGATCACAATGGCAAGGAATGTCCCTCGAAAAAAGGTGAAGATGTAATAAGCAATATTCCATCCATCTGGAGTGCCAGTGACCCGGATGTAGTGGTACATTCCACACTGCGCGAGTAAAGTTAGTGTCTTGAATGCCCCCAGTGCGATCATGAGGTAATGGATTTTGTGGGCATGCTGCTTGTTGCAGACAACCACATAACTCCACAACGAAAGCCCAATGCCATACAACAAGCACATGATCTGCAAGATGCGAGCCTGCTCGTCACTAGTGAACAGAAACAAAGTGTACGTATGTGCTCTAATGAAACTGCACATTTTTGATACGATTCATAATCGCATGTAACTCGGAGTACGTGAACGAAGATGCGCACCATGTACATTGACGGAAGCTCGATTTCACCTAATGAAAGGTAGCTCTTTTGGCCATTGCTGTCAACGTTGTACATTTCCGTCTTGATGTTGAAGCTGACTGAGTGCCGGTCGTTACAACAGTTCACAAAGAACAATATGTGCAATCCTGCCATTGTCACATTGGTATCTGTGTACTGAAAGCTATAAGAGTGAGGCCTTTTTTTAGGGTCCTCCTCTTCCAGCCAATCCACAAACGGTTGCTCATCAAAACCTGTTATCCTCACAACTCCCGCTTGGGCAAGGCCAATTTCTGAGATACATTTATTTTCAGTAGATCCGGTATCTAAGACTTCAAAGCTAGTGTGGACAAGATAAAACGCAAAACAGTCGAGATCCTTTTCTCCTTTGCCAATGACTTCCAGGTCACTGATCTCAAAGTTCAAGTGAGGATGGCCCAGCGACACGAAACCGAATGGCCGAGATAAGGCTATGGAACGTCTATTATCGTGTTCCAAAGCAGCGTGCGTTATTCTAGCATCAGTAGGTAACAGCAGGGAGCTGAAAACCAACACCAAATAGCACAACATGCTGCCCACCAACCTGCCAGGCGAGTCTAAGTGACTCGATACTTCCAGTATATATTTTAAAGAATGTACAAATATATTGCTACTTGTCCTACAGCAACATTGGGCGTTGTTAAACGCAGGTTTTCGAACTATTCTGCCGCTGTCAGGAGCGTGGAACATGCGCGTAATCGAGATGGAGATTTTGGGCAACCTGAATTCCGAACATGGGAGTTACTAAGTCGTCAACATGAGGTGGACAAGTCCAAATGCTACTGCTTTCAGCAGGAGCTTTTGTTTGAGCCATGGGCTGAAACCTGAAGAAATTCAATCCTGTTTGAAACAGGCTACCTCTTGCACCCCTCTCCCCGGAGCTTCAAGCGACCGCTAACGCTGTACCATTCTTCTAGAGATGAAGCTCTGAGAGGATGATATGTTCTTATATCAAAGATCTCATTTATTCGGCCAGTTTTTGGCCATCCCTCGATCAATGTATTGAGTTTGCTATGAGTGAAATTGTTCTTCAACATCTACGTTGGAAGCTGATACCTCACTGTGTTGGAAGCTGATACCTAGGATCCGGCACATACGCGTGAAAATGTCGTCTGCAGCTGGACTACGTGTGCTATTAGAGACGTGAGAAACAAGGTGGTGTGCTCGGACGACACAAGTTAAACAGATAAACGTCATCAAGTAAACTGCGAATTGTATCTCGCCACTTTTTTATCATATGGATTGTCAAGTGCTTGTTGAACGTTTAGGGAGAGGTGGGCATGCCTAACTTTGTGTTTGTGCTCCGATCTCAACGCACTAGCGTACACATCTTCGCCGAAAATGCAAACGCTGCATTGAAATAAAAGATTTTTTTTATTTGTTTCCAGGCTCGCATCCATGGCGACAGAATGAAATCTTTCCTTCATGCCTGATTCGCATTCTGCTCGTAGTCTGACGCATGGCTCGTTTACAATCAAAACATTCCGTGGGCTTGCCACGATTGGAATATCAGCGCCAAGAGCTGGAAATGTTGCGTTACGCTGATAGGTAATTAACACGGTGTGAACGAGTTGGTGAACTGAACAGCGTCAATTAACTCTGGGCTATGAATGACAGTGGACTAACTCAGATAACAGTGCGCCATCTTCAGTACCGACTTTTGCGATTGCTGTCTCATCACAACAACTAGCTTTGCTGGTGTGTACGCTGGTGTTCATTTCCTGCATGTCGTCACTGAATCATGAAAGTCGCAGTTCAAATTCAAAGGACAGCGCTTGATGGAGGCATCTGGTTGGGTTCAAGTGACAATGCAAACAAGCCTGCCAAGCCTGTATTTTCCGCCAATCATCCGTACCAGCTTAACCTGCTATCTGATTCAGCCTACTCAATCACCCTATCAAAAGAATTCAAACTCAATCATTCTTGGAATCATTCAACATCTTTGTAGTGTTATACAATCCTATGTGTACACACAATGGAACTACCAGAAGTATCGAATACATCTGGTAATGCACTCATTAGTGCCAACAGGCTCTATCTTACTGCATATGATGAAGATTGATGACTCGCTCGGGCAGTGCAGTAATCAATTTCTTTGAGAAGCATATGCAAGCTAGTAGGTCTGCACCCATCTCTCTACATGTGCAGTCCAGCTTGGGCTGGCCTGCCATTGCATTGCCCCTTCCCTCCCCTTTCTCTCTCAGTACGCAGCTTCGTTCCAGGGCAGGTCGAGTTCACTGTGGTGCAACTAAGACTTCAGCGAAGGTCAGTTGCTGAGTCCGACTTGCTGATCTGCAGAGTGGTCGCAACTTTTTTATCTCTATTTAAGTGGTGCAAATACCCAATACCTTAGTGCACATCGTTCACATACATGACCAGACACTGCAAGACTCGGCACTTCT
>JAULKQ010003459.1:0-15979 GCA_032356285.1 Smithsoniella earleae
AATGCGTCGCCGCATTCCTCAAGCAATATGGCCCACCAATTCTGGGTGCTGTGAAGGATGCCCACCATGACTCACAGACCAAGAAGATGTGTGTATGGCGCGTCAATTTGGGTTTCAGCCCCACTCATATTTATTTCTAAGAGTGCCTCGGGGAGCACCCCTAACCTGCCACGGTTCATAGCGGATGCTGATTTAAAATAACAATGCTTAGTTACCGGAGCAAATCCCAGGTAGCAGAGAACTGCCAGTCTCCTTCTATCTGTGCTCACCACTCCCTTAGGGAGCCGACGCATACCCGACCCACGGCCCTGGTAACCACTCATGCAGTTTACAACCAATCCTCATTGAGTAATATAATGAGAAGCAACCTAGCTGTTCGGACCTAACTACGGTGACCACACATGACTTTAGATCACTTTATTCTCTCAGGGTACGAGCTGTAAGGCAGAATACCCCAGCTATCACCAATAGTAATGCGATCTTCGCATTGATGGTGAATGTTTGGATTGTTGGGTTTTCTAGAGCGTCTGAAATCAGCTGAGGCTGTGCAGAGGTACGGACCTTGTTGTACCTTCCCTATGAGTACTTCCGTGCAGGCCTCGAATTGGACAGCAGCCTCATGCAACGCTACATGCTGAAGAAACCTGGTGCCAAGGGCGATGGTAGTCTGGGATTGGGGGGGGAGTAGTGCTGTGCAAACCAGCTGGGGCAGTGGCTTCAGGTGCGCAAACGTCGCGGGGCACACGTGAATGGGCCACTGGACAGGTAGCTCACGGGGGGAGGTGGTGACATCCCCAGATGGCTGAGCTGGCGCGCCATCTGGTTCAGGTCGACGCTCCTTTGTACCGTTAGGTTCCCCTATGCCAAACGCAGGGCCTCCTGGATCCGGATCCTCGCTCCTACTGCGCTTGATCCCGCGCTCGCCGTTCACAGGCTCATCCTCAGGGTCTCGCGGAATGTTTGCATGCTGCTGGTCCTCCATGGACATGTCTGATGCCTCCGTTACGCTGCCAGCGCCTCGGAGTCTCGAAGCCGCATTTTCGTCGGCTTCGGCGTCGCCGCGGCCGCGCAGCGAGTCCAGTTGTGCGCCGCTCGGCGACAGCGGCGCACGCGACGACGTCTCGAAGCCCCCCGGCTCCGGCGACGGCGTGTGGCCCAGCAACGAGCTTGTCGCGTCTGACGAGTACGGCAGCAAGCTTTGCGACCGCGACCGGTAAGATCTGCCGGAGTGTGAATGCATGGGCGAGCCCTGGTCGCCCGCAGGGGCGGGAGAATGCTGCCGGGCGTTCCCGGCGTCCAAATTCGGCGGCGCGGGCGAACTCTTGCGCACTTCGCTGTTCGAATCAGGCTTCGCGGCATCTGCACCGTCGTCGTCACCCCTGCTGCGGGCTACTGGGGAGGGAATGCTGCCTCCGTGGAGATTGCTGGCGTCACGAGCCCCCTCGGCATGCTTTCGTTGCGCTGGCTGACTCTTCACGGGTGTACGGACGGTTTGAGGCTCCCTTCGTTTGCTCTTGTGGCTCACGCGGTTGAACCCTGGTATGACGAATTCAGGCGCGGGAATTTGCCACTTCGGAGGCAACAGCAGCTCGTCTTCCGGCCTGTTCTCGCTAGTCTGCGTCTGAGTGTCAGAGTGTTGCAAAATTTCGTCCGCGAACTGACTGCCGCACGACTCCGTCAGCATCAGGAGAATAGCGGCCACGTACTTTACGCTGGCGGAATGGGGAAGGTTCTGGTGCTCGTTCAGGATCTGTGCACACCTTGCCAGTCCACCGTAGCGCAAAAACAGGAGGGCTGTATGCCGATTTGAGCATAAAACCAGTGCAGCTGCTAATGCAAAAAAGGCGAATTCGTTTGCACGCTTGTGTCCTGACCGGGTCCCCGCAGATAGTCCCATCCAGGAAATCACCACCCGAACGAAGAGGTCCGGGGATAGATTGCCGATCTGCACAAGTAGCTGAGGGGTTTGAAGGTGTAACAGTAGCTAGGCTCTGCGTTTATTCAGAATGCAGCGAAGGGTAGAGAATTGAATGGCTGGGCCCGCACATCTGACGGGATACCGGTGTCGGTTTCGGATGCCTGTTCCTGCACCCTAGCTTTCAACCGCTGCACTATACGGCTTGAGACGTTACATAGAGCTGCGTTGTCCATCATGAGGTTTATGAGATGGTCCGCGGTGTTAAGAAGGGGGCTGAATGTTTCATCTTCCAGATAATGGATCATACACTCGGGCCACATCGAGGACAGTGACATTCCTGCTGCACTCCAGTACTGGGATACGGGTTCTAAGGCCTTAAGATTGGATGCTGATAACCCCTGAAGAGGGAATAAGCTTTGAGAAGGCACAGGCAGCGCTGGAAAATCTGGGAATTCGTGCCTTGCACAACTTGTCAGCTTTTCAGTTGCATGTTGTGAGTCCGTGAGGACGTGCCCTACATAAAACAAGATCTATTGGGTTCTTCGTGTCCATCTTGCGGTCGCTTTGTAATTGAACGCTTAGTTGTGCTATAAGTTGGGAACCTCTGGTCGTACCTACAGCTCTTATTGAAACTGCATCGAATTCTCCTGTTGCCAACAAACGCTGAGTCTGTAGACATTTTGCATCAAGCTTTATAGATCCGCCGTTTGGGGCTTGCGTTTGCGCGTTGGTCAGCTCCACAAATACATACGTTGCAGGGGACTCTCCCATTCGGCCATATAGCTGAAACCTATTCGATATCGTAGTATTAAAGCCATCCACGGGGCTTACTTCGACGTAAACCAGTTCAACAGGTTGAGGGAAAGCAATCTGCAAGAATAAGTTCAACCGTGATCAACACCAACATCACCATCACTACAAGAAATGTTAGAATGGAAAGAAAAAGTTACCTCCGCTGTTCCATGTTTTAGCTCTGTCCCCACGAGAGTTACATGGCAGAGCTCCGAACAGGCCGGGTATGCTTGTTGACAGAAAGCCTCTGACATTCCAGCTGGCTGATTCGCGTTCATCGTAACACGGTAACTACGTTTTATCTGAGACATGCATACCTAGGAAATCCTGGGTGTGCAAGCTGATCGCAATCAACGCATCATGTCCTTCACGAAGCTTACATCGATAATAGCAACCTGCGAACAGCTTCAAGAACTATTCCAATGGGGTCAAGAAGGGATATATAATAAATGGAAAAATGTGGAGGCGCGCATAATGGTTGCGCGCCAATATGTGGAGGTGTTAAGTGAACAGCGACGATGCTGGCACGCCGTCCATCTCAAGATTGTCTTTCAATAACTTCATTATCTATCAGTACTAGGCCATCTCACACAGTTCTGAGTTACGTTTGTTTACAAAACGTCTGATTTCCCGGTTTAATCACTATGCAAAACATCTCCATGCTGCAAGGCATTGCCACGGCCCAAAATGCTCCGATGAGTGGGCAACTCCAAGTATTTAAGTGTGTAAGCACATGCTTACTATGATTCTGAATACACTGAACTGTCTACACTTTCGTGGTTTTCTTTGCGCGCAGGCCGTTGGATGTTCAGTACACAAAGCGCGAGAAGCGTTGCACTATGAACTGCTGCTCAACTTTCACTTACCATCAACTTACCCTGGACCGAGCAAAATTTCGAATTTTCGGCTGTATTCCTGCGAAATTGCAAGTGTTCTTCAAGTCAACGGTAAACGATTCCACGACTTCGTTCAGCACATTGTACGATTTCTACTTCAGGTGTTAAGGACCAAGAATTATTGTCCACTGATACTCGTTCAAACATTCTCACTGGAGGACCAAGCATTACGACACCCACTGCTTACAGATGCAAAGTATCCTGACATGCACCCTGGCGGAATCCTGCATAGCTGAGATTCACAGGAATTAAAAAAATGCCTTCCCCTACCTTCTTCCCCTACCAGACATACCCCCTCGTGATGGACCCCTCCCCCTCCTTCCTCTACCACTTCTCCCACCTCTTCCACGGCCACGTTTCCCATGTTGAGCACCAGACTCGATGCCCTCATTCCACCTGCACTTGCAACTCAACTCAGCATGGACACTCAACAAAACAACTGCAACAACATACCCCAAACAGTATCAACAAATTGGCCGGAATATCCACCAAAACCACCCAGTAGAAGTGGGCACATGGTAGGCCCTAACAACACAGTCCTCTGGCCTTAGAAGCACACACCCTTTATCCAGGGCTTCGTAAGCTAATTCTTCAGCAGCTCGCGCTTTTGCTGCAGAAGCAGCAGCAGCCCGAGCCCTCTGGACATGCAGTGACGGCACAGTAGGTCTATCTCGATCCCTCTGGCCAAGTGGAACTTCACGAACAGACTTCAAAGAAGCACGCATTGCAAACAGATCTGCAGAGGTCCTTTCACGCGCTTCAAACATCTCAGGTTCTTTTCCTTGAGGTTCGGGGCCTAGTTTCATATTGGAGCCACGAGACGTGGCCGCCTGATGCGCGCCAGATTTCGTTGTGCGCTTAAAGTGCTCCGCAACAAGCCGCTCTTCCTCACTCTTCTTGCGATTTGCTGCACACAGCTCCCAAAATCAAGATGCACTGAACCTGGGGGGCTCAAGCACTAGCACAGAAGCGCATTCCAAGGTAAGCGATCAGCACCAGCATTGGGGTTCAGAAGCTTGAATGTATCAGACTCTTCATCAACAGCAAAATCTGCGTCATCAAAGAACGCTGAGAAGCGCTTATCATCCAGAATGGCTTGAGCGACCTTCGCATCAGTCCCCCGTTTCGCAGCATTTCTGTGTTCGCCCTTCTCTTGAGTGGCAGTCGCTTGCAGGCGGACATGGGCTGCAGCATTTACCTTTGGTGCCTTTCGGACCTGAAGATCTTGTCAAGCCTGAGCACTAGATACCAATCACCAGGCCTCTCGGGCATCGCTACTGGTCACAAATCATTCAATTACACTTTATTCTCTAACACTAAGATCTCACTGGCTCTCCTTCAAGCCCTGTGCTTCCCAGCAGTTTCAGAAACTGACGAGCAAGCAAGAAAAACATTTTAACAGCTGGCACAACAAAACTAGAAGCCACACCAGAGCTATTCGTGACTGCCTCTCCTCCTCCAGTTTCTCAGCAGCACGTTTCGACCTGTACTCCTCATATGCGAAAGGTTCGGAGCGAGCCATTGCTTTGCGGTATAGCTTGGAATCCATGAAATACCCGTGCATGTATGCTTTGAGCACGGGTGTGCCGACCAGGTGAGCTAACTGGAGCTTCTCCAGCTCCTCTTTTGTCACAAACCGGTAGTCGTCATACACAGTGACAGCAGAATTGCCACCGGTGGCCTCGAGGTCCTCAACAACTGATTCTAAAAAGGAACACCACCGTGGTGCTGGCCCTAGTGATGGACAGAAGAAGATGGGAATCTTGGTTGCATCTGATGCCATCATCATTAAACCTGAGCTCGGCCACAGGCACACATCATTCACGTTCCCCCCTGGAGGTTCTATAGACGTATAGCTTACTCCAGTGTCTTTTTCCCACACCTGCGCACCCTCCAGACTGAGCAACTGAATCACACATATGCTAGAATCCATTTGATCAAAATAATGACTGAACAATGTACATTGTGATAACGAAATGAGGTAAATCTCACCTTGACGATGTGATTGTCTGCGGATACGACCTTCTGCCTCCCAGTGTGATCGCCTGTTGCGACATGGAACTTGATATCAACAATGGGAGTATCGTACATGTGATCCTTGACCACCATTGGCTTTGACCGTCGCAAATCAAACACCCCAACTCGACCACCTGACGTTCCGACCGCTACGAACATTCCAGAGTTGTCAAAACGAAGCGCAGTGATGTTCTCTCCGGGGCTGTCTATGGCTGCAGCTGCATCTAAAGCCCCTAGTGAGTGCTTCTGCCGCATGTCGAAGCATTCCAGGATTCCATCGTCACATCCAGCGGCCAGCATGCCGTGAACAGGAGAAACTCCAAGAGTGTTCGCTGCCGTTGCTGCCAGAGGTACAGGTTTCATGAATCGACCCTCAGTCAAGCTGACTCGCCACAACTCGGATGCCGACCCTCCGATGGCCACCTCTGCAAGGTGAGGCAGGTAAACGAGATCACGACCAAACTTGGGCACACGTGTGGAGAAGTGCTGTCCTCCCTTGCTGTGAAAATTCAGCGATCTGTCCATACAAAGGAAGACACACTTTTCGTAATCTTCTGTCAGAATCTGCAAAACGAAGGTGTTAAGCTACCTCTTGTTCCTGAAAAGATGTCACGCGTTCGCGCTTCCTTACAGAGAGAAGCTGGTAGCTTAAAATCTTCACAGTAAGAGTTACAAAATATCGGCGTATGTGATTCGAAGGTACGCGCCCATGACTAGCTTCATGCGCAAAGTTTAACTTGGAATGTGTAATGACTAATTGGCATTCCTTGGTACACATGTAGATGTTTTAAGTGCGTTACATATGCATAGGAGCTAAACCATACCTCAAAGTCGACAACCTCGGATGTGAAGTGGCGCTCAAACTTCAGTGACAGGTCGTGGAGGTCAAAAACACGAACGCGGGGTGCGTGAACACCAGTTGTAAATATATGATGGCCTTCCTGTGTGATTTTGATACGATGGCAGGCTGAAGGGAAGCCAAAGTCTTGAATAAGGTCGATGTGGCGCGCGTACTCCGCATCTTTGCTGAGATTGCGCCCACGCTTCTTCGACACCCACGCTGGGATTACCTTATCCGCCGTGACATTGAAAACTTTCACCCCATCTGCTTCGTAAAGTTTCACAACCATCTTGAATCTGGCTGTTCAGCCTTCTGACGAGAGAAGCTACGGAGGCTTAAGGTTACCTGTAAATCCGCGCTTGATTGCAATGCTTTCACAGTGAGGTAATGGTAGGATTGGGATCGAGCAGTACAAAGTACAGTCAAATAACTCGCTCTTTTCACCAACGGTACTGAATGGTGGCACTCAGATCTCTTGCATCAGCATTGTGAATCAGTTCTCCAAGGTGAAACAACAATGATATCATCACTGTGCCACCGCCTATTCAAAGAACTGTAGGCTTATTCGAGATGAAACTTGAGGTTAGCGAAATTGCCCTCAAATTGTTGCGGCGCAAACAAACACTGCCGAACAAGCATATCAAGACAAGTTACCTGGTCAATTATCCTGTAATTGCATCTTACATTGGTAGTTTTAATGCTACAATATCAGTGACTTGCAGGTCCAAGTACTCTCCGTATTTGCACCTCACGCCGAGAAGAAAAGGACGATACGAAACAAACATCACTGCGCACAGACACGCGTAGCGCCTCGTGCATCGTATCATTCGTATATGTGGAACGGAGCGCAACAGGGGGGCAGAGAATTTTGATTGCGGCGGGCATGGGTGCAGATAGAAAAAATTTTTGGGGATAACCAGTTCCCAAAACTCTAACGTCTCGTCGTTCCCAGTGTATCCCAAGGACCAATTCAAGATGCTAGAAGTAGAAAAAGATTAATATTATAAAATTATGAGATAAACGACGTCAGATTTCATGCTACAGCCTCTTCCTGGTTGCACAACCGAAGACTGGAAAAAAGTATTGTACGCCGTTTGACTCTGCAGTCAGTTAACCAAGTAGAACACATCTACTCGAGCTTAAGTACAATACCCAGAAGGCTTTAAACGTCTGGCACATGATCTAGTTTTATCGTTAGACTAGTGCATGGCTAGCTAGCAACACCTTGGTTGACGCCGAGTGTTGAGGTCGAGTGTTGAGGGAGTGTTGAATGATAAATCATGACACCGCGAACCACTATATGTACGACATAAAAGAGGTCAGCAATCAATTAAATCCAGTACGGATTTGGCGCTTTTCGATTCCTCACACCGAGGCGTACGTGTAAACTCCCTGAGACAAGCCCGATTAACGCACATGGTGTATCCGATTTACGTGATGATAAAGCAAGAAGCAAAGCAGGAAGGAGCACACATTTTGGACGCGTGTGACTCTGCATTCTCAGACATGCGCACTCGGCTGCAACACGCGGCGTTCCATGTTTGAATAGGTGGGGGGCAGTAACTCTAGATATTGTTTGATAGTTCATCACTATTGGCATTGAAGCTTGAAAATACACTTTTCTACAGGTATCTCTAGGACTGTCAGTTATTGCAAACACTAATAGAATCTATCCAGCTTTCCATTCGCCTTCTGTTGTTCAAGCACAGACGATTTCTTAGCCCAACGTGACTGGAATTTGAAATTTATGAAACACAGGTCATGTCAGCCTGGCATGGCTGAATCAATATCTCGTCAGGCATGGTAGCGTCACAGTGAGCTTGCTACAAATGTGCAAGGTGATGCGGGCCCCATGTTTCCTGGGCAGAGGTAACTACTTCCTGTAAAGAGTATAGGTACGGTGCAGTGCACATTTTATGCAAGTCGACTTGTTGCGCAGGTCGAGTTTAATCAGAAAAAGCAAGATCCGCAATATGCACGGGCTTTTCGCTGACTCTCGATATGTCAAACTCACATCGGCATGTATCGTAAGGAAATGCAATTAGCACTGTGCTGAAGCTTCCCCCTATCACGGGTGAGAAACTCGGATGACTTATTTTCTAAGTGATTGTGTGACGATGGAGCATGGGCATTTACGAGTTCTGCTGACAACGAACTGATCAAAACGAGTCTTGTTTGTCGAATACGGCTTCACAACACCGCAAATATGTGCGACATAATTGATGTCAGCAATCAATTAATCAGATCATAATTTGGCGCATTTCGATTCCCAACACTGAGGAAACCCTGTTCAAGACAAAGCTAGCAAGTCTTCAACTGATCCAGCCAGGAAACCACTACACACGGCTTGCATGTGCTAGAGCCAGCAGTATTTTTCTCGGTAAGTTACTGTAATGAATCTCTTACAAACTTTGCGTGGATGTACCAAGGCTAACATTGTGTGGCCTCGAAGAAGCCCGGGGCGATTATGGTTGGGTGTGCGATGGCTCCATGTGTTTCATACTGGTTTTTTTCTTGTAAATAAATCAATCAAGTCTTATTGGTAGCCGGTAGTTACTCGAGTGTTTTGAAGTCTTTGACACAGGTTAGCATGGAGATGATTCATGCTCCAACGAGCAATGCGGTTGTCAAACACGAAGGCCTACAGATGTCCCTCAAGACCTTGAATGCATAAGTTTACATTTATGCCGCTATTTCTTTCAATTTATCGTAAACCCTCATCCATGCAGATCGGGAGGGCAAACCGTACTCCATCAATGTCCTTTTGTTTTGTGGACAATAGGGGAAATCCAGTTCCATCTGAAGTGCTCAAGATATCATTCGTCAGCACACTTCAGAGCCCCAGAACTGCTCTATGACAGAAATCTAAGGATCGAATGTGACTTTTGGGACAGAAGTCATGAAAGGAATGAAATATAATGATACCCTTCAACAGGGATGACATGCCTTATTCATACATCAAGTCCACAGCATGTCAGTCTGTAAAATGAACTACATCGACAAAAACCAAGTTATACAGGTCTTTGTCCTCCAAAATTGTGCTCAGAACCACTTGCAGTTCACTTCCTTGCTGAACTCACAAGGGCAGTTTGATATTTTCCATTGTGCGTTGAGAATAGGGTAGCTCATCAAGTTCAAATTTGGTCACACTTGCCTCCCTGAGTTGTAACGTTCTACACACATCTATGACATGAAGCAACTGCATCTGTGAGCAAAGGCTGTGCCCGGATGCACATGTGACTATCAGAGAGTGACTTCCACCATTGAGATCAATCTAGATTAGGTTATGCCGTGCATCATGTTCGCTCAAGCAGCCCATAGCTACCGTGGATCACCACCTCATCCCAAACTCAGGGCTCAATTGTCATGTCACTCTTGTCTGATCAATTAAATTGTAGCTTGAGAGTGAAGTACCAAGATGTTTGTTTCTTTCTGTACATATATCAGCCTTGGGGATATGCCTCCCTTTCCTTTCCAACCTAAGGAAGACATCACAGAGCTACATGGCGGGGAGAGTGGGAGAAAGAGAGAATGCGTGGGAAAGAACCCATAAATGGTGGCTCATGCTACCTTTCCTGAGACTCCACAGTTTCTCTGTTAAAATATACTCGGCAATAAGTTCAGCTGATGCTGAAGTCATTGTAGTAGTTATGGCAGGAAACGAGTGTGTTGATGCATGTCAAGATCAGCCTCAAAGAAAGCTCAACCAGAACAAATTGCAAGCTCTACCACAAGATGGTACATCACACACTCCGCATGAAACTGCATGACTGAGAGACTATATGGCTGACCAGAACCAGTGACAGATTTCTACCAGAGTTGCTCACCTTCTAGATGTGCCCTGCTGTGAATTTCCAGCCACTGCAGAACATAATGCCAAACTGTCCATGTATTTGCTGTTCAATTCATTCACAGACAGATTGACCTGTTCTTACATGTCTATAATGCTGTACTTATGACTTCAGTAGCTGGAGGGCAGCAAGTTGTTGAGGATGCGGGAAAGATGAGTACTGTGCCCTGTCACCACCCCTTTGGCTTCCCTGTTGTCAGAGCACCTCCATGTGGTACAGGACATGGGCATCACAGCATTCTTTTGGAAGTACCTGCTCACTGCGTTTCTCCCAAGTTTTTGTTCATGTACCTTTTTTGCTGCGTTCCATAGAGTTTGTTTGGGTGACGAATCTGGTTGCCCCACCCCAGCCGACATTGAGGGTGTGGGTAGCTTACGGCAGTCTCGAGACTCTCTCAAAGCAAACGGGGCGATTGCAAACTTTGTTGTGTCGACTTGCTGAGTAGTTACGAGGTGTGCGCCGAATCGTTCGCAAACTAAGTCCCAAGAACTCGGCAATGCACCAGCTGCGCCAATTATGGGAACCGGGAGCGAGCAAAGATCAGAGTTGCACCTTGCATCTACACTGTAGTAGGGGTGCCGTTGCGAGTGTGCCAGGCAAACCATGCATATCCCGAGACGCTTGTCGGGAGGCGAGCACACCCCCAATCTGGATCCGGGCGACTGCACGTGGTGAGGTTAGTGTCAAAATACATATATTTTTGTTGCTCTTACAGCTTCGAATGGAAAAGAATTTTGAGACATCTCTATACTAGGCGAAAACATGAAAGACGGCTCGTCTCAGCACTGAGTGTTACCTGACACCTGCAAAGTTTGAGTAAGAGTCAGCTGAGTTGCAATCTATCGGATAAATTTGTTCTCGTACACCTGTTATGTACGCACGTATTGTTATTGCCTCGTTCTCGAATTCTTCTTCCGGACATCAACGCAGTTTTCTTTATCAGCAAATTTTCAGACTTCGTGACCCAGCATCAAATGGATATATCATGTATACGCTTGTCTTCTTCCAGAGATGACAAGACTTCAGCCGTTAAATAGAAGAAGCTGCATCTCTGGGCTTGGTCTTCCCGGATTGGACGTGCCTTTGCTCGCCACTTCGAAATAAACTCGCAAGGGCTCCTTCTGATACATCTGTTCTATAATCAGATTTTTTTTCGGCTGAAATTCGTCGATTGAAGACAGCTGGCCGTTCGTCAATGGCCTTCTCATTCAACCTAATAGACCATGCCAAGAACTACGTCTTTGAGGATGTCTTGACACGAGACTGTAAGTTACCCTACTCGAAGTCACCTGCTCTCGAGTTCCAGGTTCGAGCAACCGCCGGGCCAGCACGCGCGGCTCAGATGCAGCTCCCACACTTTCTCTGCGAAACACCAATGTTTATGCCGGTGGGGACCCAAGGTACGTCAAAAGCCGACGATTCAATCTGTGAACGAAAACTTCAAAAACGACTGCAATCAGGCTGCTTTCCATAGAAAGGCCGCCAGAGTTCAGGTGTTTCCTCGGTGAACGTCTACACGAACGCCGCTCCTTGTCATTGGACTGCACCAAATACCCTCACTTAGACTCAACCAAACCGTGTCACAAACTCCAGCTCTTCACTCCGCATGGTTGCACGCGCAAGACTCGATAGCTCGAATCGGCATGTCTCAATTTGCAGGGACAGTCAAGGCAATGAAACCAAAACAACTCGAACAGGCCAAAGCTCATCTCATACTTGGAAACACGTATCACCTCGGAAATCGCCCGGGGGCAGATATCGTCGAAAAATTAGGAGGCCTCCACAAGTTTTCGAGCTGGAACAGGGCAATGCTCACAGATTCAGGTGCGCCAGAAGTTCGAGCCGAGCATGCTCTCTACATCATGCTCTACATTTCGACATTTGCTACCGACAGGCATCAGCGATCACTACGTTATCAGGCGAACCCTGCGATCTCAAACCTTTCGAGCCATACCAGGGCATTGCCATGTCAGGACTTCAGCGCTGTCCTCTTCATCATCAACTCTTAAACACGAGCATCGCGTTTGAGCATTTGAAGTTCTCAAGACCGCCATTGGGGCTTCTGTGCCATTCAAGGTTCCTCCGTGGCGTGAATATTCCGCCCAGTATGCTGAACTTCACTCGTCTCATGGGACGCATGAGGCCAGGAAGCGTGGAATCAAACAGAATGTTAGTTCAAAGTCAATGAAGGTACAATTGGACTGACAATGGACTGCAAATCAGCTTGAACCGATTAGCATGTTGAATGAATGCTATCTGGATTGTAGTAGTATTGTGTTTTTGCTGGATCAGAATGTTGTAGAGCAAGCCAAATATCAGCCCCAAAACACGTGTATTACACTGTAACATTGAGATTCTGTGTTTCTGGGAGGTGGTGGATGTGTTCGTTAGCCAAGACCGCGGAGTTGATTCCCAGCGGTGATGCAGGGGGGTTCCAGATGGTGTCTCTGTTGCACCTGGCTGAAATAACGGAGGAGGGAGTGATGTTCCGAAGCCCAGTAGACGGGTCGAAGATGCTCCTGACTCCGGAGCATTCCATGCACATACAGAACCAGCTGGGGGCGGACATCATGATGGCGCTGGATGACGTCGTCCCTGTGGTTGCCGAGTCTGCCGAGAGGTTCCTTGAAGCCACACACCGGACGACACGATGGATTGACAGGTGCATTGAGGCTCACAGCCGGCCTAACGACCAGAACCTTTTTGCTATTGTTCAGGTGCGCTCTACCTGTCTGCTTGCTTTGTGGATGTGATAGAGCCACCGCTGGGGGTTGCCACAGCGTTGAGGGGCGACACAGTACTGCAGGGGGGCCTGGACGCCGAGCTGCGTGACATCAGCGTGAAAGACCTCGTCGCACGGGACCTACCGGGGTACGCTGTCGGGGGGCTATCAGGGGGGGAGAAGAAGGACATGTTCTGGCGCGTCGTCTCACAGTGCGCGCCGGCTCTGCCTGCGGGCAAGCCCCGCTACGTCATGGGCGTCGGGTACCCCGTCGACGTAGTTGTATGCGTGGCGTTAGGTGCGGACATGTTCGACAGTGTGTACCCCACCCGGACTGCCCGGTTTGGAGTGGCGTTGGTGAACTCGCGCGGCGGCGTGCTCAAGTTGAAGCAAGCCAAGTTCAAAGGCGCGCTACACTGGCTTCTTCTATTCGTCATGAGTAACTCCTTTTGCCCTCACCAGTTGCTTGGGCTGTTCGACACTGCTCGGCTTCTTTCTTGTCCATGGTGTTCAAGCTAGAGACAAACCCGTGGTATGCAGATGACGAGCGGCCTATCGACCCGGACTGCAATTGTGAGACGTGCACCAAGTATAGTAGAGCAGCGCTTCATGCTGCGGTTTGCACTAACACGGCAGCGGCAGCCACCCTCATTAGCACCCACAACGTTGCCTACATGCAGAACTTGACGTGCGCGATGCGGCAGGCCATCGTTAAAGGCGAGTTCGAGAGCTTCGTTCGGTCCTTCATGCGGTCCCAGTACGGTGACGAAGTCCCTGCATGGGTATCTGACGCTCTGAATCACGTAGGTATATCATTGTGAGCGATTCTCTGTGCTGAATGTGAAAACATACCATCAAAGGCAGCCTTTGGATAGGATTGCAGTTGTAATTTGAACCAATGTATTTAACCCATCATGTTGCAGAGACAAGCTCTCATCTGAATTTTTTTCCAGTCACTTGGGCGACAATAGAGGCATGTTACACCACAACTCCTCCAGGCGTCACATTCAACACTTATGCCATCACAAGTATGATGCTTATTTCACCCTGATACTCTTGTTCTATTGCTCGTTTCCCACTTTCCTCAGTGCATGCTATAGATTGGTTGGTCCCACATGGTTCAACAACCGAGGTTCCTTGAGGGGCAAGTGTTACAAATCCTGATTGCAAGATTGCTAAACACGAAACTATTTCAGCATCACATCAATTCCTTGCTTACACTTACTTTTCATGCTAGTATAGTTCACAGCCTTACTCAAGAGTATCTAGCGCTTCAACAGCAGGTAGGTCGAAAGCACCAATACGGGCAAGGAAACGATTGCTAGAGCAGCTCCTGTGCTGGGAGAGAATGGAAGTGATACCAACAGGCTGCCGTACTTTACCGCGACGGCACCCAGAAATGTACCTAGCAGTAATTTGAAGCTGAATGTCTCGTTAGACGAAATTTTCTCTTGTGAACCCGCTCCTTTCGACCCTCCACTAGATGCCGTATCTTCAGGTTTTGCGTGAAGAGATAGTCGTCGCTTCGTATTCACATTGTGATTTCTCGTTGGCTGGATGCAAGTGTACCCTACGCAGCGAACTGGGAGGGAGCACAACTTACAGGCGACCATTGCGACAAGCAGGTAATGGAGGGAAAATGAGATACTTATAATCCTATATGTTGACTACTAGAAACACGTGCCGGTTATTATCACGAAATTCTTGTACACCCGATAGAAACGTGCACAAATGGCCAGCACTTAACTCTGCAAACTTACTAATACACTTTTTCACAGTCAAAGAGGAAGTTTCAGATACATTCAGAAGTAAAGTATTATTGGAGGCACTATATGAAGGGTAAACGCCATGTCTTTCATGTTCACTACGCGCTCAAACACTTGCCGATGGCCCGAATGTCCGGTGTAAGGACAGAATACCATCCTTTAACGTATTCGGTGGGGGAGCTTACACCCAACATGGAACACGCTAGACATTATCACACGCATTCATTTCGAGTTTCAACTCCCCCAACTTCTGATGTTGAATATTGTTTTGTGGACGGATGGAAACATTTTACAAATGCCTAAAATATGAGCTTACTGAGGCCGGCACTACACAAAGCAGTCACAGATGCGGACAATAGGTTGACTTGATTGTTCGTGAGAATGTTTGTACCGCATATTCGATGAACCGATGGACCCGGGAAGTTCACAACCTTGTCAGAGTCTTGATTATACCCGCTGAACTGCAAGGTAGCCCCGAATAGCGAGTCAACAAGAGAGCCGAACAAGCCTCCAAACAACCCAATGAACGCAAACTTCCACAGCTCCGGAACAACTCCACCCTGCACCCAAAGTACATGTTAGCAATTCGTCAACTGACGTTCCTGGCCAAACATAGTGCCACAAAGAAGGCATCAAAGATCCCAAAACAAATCATGGGACAAGGGATGAACAGCAGGTGGTACTGTGGAAGGGAGAACTGTTACCAAAAAGTACGACAAGCCCACTAATCTCTGGCTTAGACACACAGACACACACAGACACACAACAAACAATGCACAACACATGGCAAGATACTGCTAAGTGCCTGAATAGATTTAGTCCAGCTAGTGGAAGTAATCAATGCTATATTAAATAATTTGACTCCAACGAGCCATGAAATGACTAATACAAGTCCTATCTACTGTAGTAGAGGAACGGAAGCAATTGGAAGTTGACATTTTCCTGCCTCAAAATGTCCATCACAATAAGCTAGACGTTCACGTTAAAGATTGCAGCAACAATATTGGTAACAAACATCCAGCTAAATTTGCAGAAACTCCAGGTTGCAACAAATGAATATTCTATGTGTTATGAGTTGAGGTGGGCAGTAGGCACACCTGAGGAGTGCCAAATGCACAGAACAGGGCTGACACTAAGCCGAGGACAAGACCTCCCAGTGCAGAGAAAATTAGGCCTA
>JAULKQ010003481.1:0-15971 GCA_032356285.1 Smithsoniella earleae
GGTAGACTAGTGTCACACAGACTTGCTGCAATCACTGTCACAATGACTGAACACTAAGTTCGGGATATGTTGAATCTAGCAAGGGATCTGCTTCTTCATTATTTCATATGCCAACAGTTCATTCCTATGCTTATATACCTTCTAGAATCTACTGATTACGTAATGGATGTTTCCAGTGCTGTAACAAATACTGTAACAGTTATCCGTTCATGTAGCATAGTAAAACCTTCGCCGCGTTACCCCTTCATTTTGGTGGCGAGGGAAAAGTAAATTAATATTACCTCGTTACCCGTTACCCCAAATTGATCGCCGTCAGCTTACACTAAAAACTAGGGGGGGTAACGTGTGTCAAAGATCCGGCGAGGGTTTTAATTTATTACGGTATTCTTCAGTAAGTTGTGAGTATCTGACCCGGACGGTTACAACTCCGTACGGTGGTACAGGTTGTAACACACATACTTACAGCATACCGTTCATGTACACATGTTTACAGATATGCCAGATTGTGCGCAAGATGTGGTGACGTTGCAGGGTAATTGTTCACAGCCTTTTGAGGATGCCTCAGAGGTAACATTCAAACCAGGGCAGTGTGCAGTTACACTTTGGTTTGATACTGTGCGTGGTATCCGATTTCCAAAAGGCAGTAAAGTATGGCTGCACAATCTGTATTTTTTTCCGCGTTCCCTGACAGCAAACGAGTTTACCTATCAACATTTCTCACTGTGGCAATCCACTGTCTGGATCACCAGCTGCACATTTGAAGGCTCCAAGGAAGCTGCTGTACGAGGAATATACGGGGAGCTCTCTTCTTTATTCATTGGGGGTGAGCATTGTTGCATTCTGCTGCTAAAAGTACTGTATTTTGTACCCTGAAGGTAGTTACTTGTGCAGAATAACCACTGTGCAATGCATTCAAACTCCCCAATGATGGTGCAGCATGTCATGTAAACAGCGACTGTCACAGCTAGCATGTCGATGTTATCCATGGTTACTTCTGTTACATGTGTAGTGGAATCAGATCAGGATTCAAATCAGTTGAGCACGTAGCCGAAACAGATGATCTACCATGGCTGTGCAGATTGTTCACTCTTGCTCATGCGTCAGTATTCTGTCAACCTCAACGAAGCAGTGGCAGTGATCGAGGGAACCTTGGTTGATGGACAGAGAGACAAGTATGCCTGGAAAGTGCGGCGTGGTGCTGTTATTCTGTCTGGGAATAAGTATGTCAGAACAAGTGATAACGTGACAGCTATTGTTGGCCTCGGTACTGATGGCCAAGTGTTCAGTGATAGCCAAGAGGAAGTATTTGACTTTGTGTCTGAGAAGTTTGTTTCACCAAGGACACTAGCAGAGGCTTCTACATACCAAACAGGACCAAAATCCTTTGTTTACAGTGACGATCCAGGCTTGATCGATGTACAACAGGTAAGGCACAGGTCAACACCCTGAAACGCCTTCGCACATTATCTGCTCGTGAACTGTGGTTACTGTTACAGTGAGTCAGATTCGAGATTCATCAAATCTTGGTAAATAGTTACAGGAATCAGGCTTTCTGGATTCAGCAGAAGCATCTCCACCAATTGAGAAATCCGCTCCAGTGATCATTGGTGGTCGATCTGCTCCTCGGGCATTCACACCGGGACCTCAACAGGCAAATCGTACACCCATGATCATTGGGATTGCCTGTGGGATCCTAGGGTTCCTGGGATTGATTCTTTTCGCTCTATACTTAGTGAGGAGGAGAAAACAGAGAGGAGTAGATAAGGTAACTCACATGTCACAAGTGCAGCCCCCTTCTAGCTGTTTTGATCACTTCAACTGTAAACAGTGTTCACGTGCACAACTGTGACTATGAAGCATTCTAGAAGTGTGCACAAATAAAATGTTCTAATTATTTGCCTTGGTTACCTGTCACATGGACACTCAAAGATGCTCATGGCTTGTGGACAGATGAGCGCAACCAGTGCAAGGAAACAGATGTAATGCACAAGCCATCCTATCCATTGTTACAAATACGTTGCACAACTCAGTGCATGCATGTGGTCCATGGCTGGCAAGGTGGTTGAATTTATGAACAGGACTGTCAATTTGGAGTCACATTGCAGTGGAACTTCAGTTGACATATGCAAGCTCATCGGGTCCTCTCTTCTGTGTCATTCATTTTGGAACTTGCTTCACATGTTGTGCACAGGACCAACACCAGTATCCGAGTAAAATTTTTCCAATGAAGAGTCACGCAAGACTTGCGTATGACATCGATGCAGTGTGTGTTGTGCACAGATGTTTGTACACATATGTAACAATCTTGCTACCAAGCTGCTATTTTATCCACAACAGGCAAGAAACTGCATTTGCACCTCTATTATACCGCACATGTAGTGGTTCGCAGCGCCATGGTTCATCATTCAACACACCCCCGCAGCCGACCATACCAACTAGTATTGCGACGTGCCTGATTGGAATGGAGTGGAGCCTGAATGCGGAGCTTTCTGCTGTTTTTAAAACGAAAGATGTATTTTGGCGCACCATTTGGTGCTGCGGCCTGTAACATCCGGCTCGGATGTCGCAGACGCCAACTTTTCCTGAAATTTTCGTCCAGTACAGTGAGATAAGAATAGCGTGATAGTAGTGAGCAATCTGTTACTTGGACGTTTACACCCCAAACTAACGTCTTTGTGGTAGTCGGTACAGCAATTCTGTGTGACGCTAGCCTACCTGCGGTTCAATGGTGACTTTGTTTCCTCTGTGGACAAGTAGGTAGCTCGGGTTGTAAAGATAACAATGATGTATGTTGTTATGAGGTGCCACATGCATTAGTTTCTTGCATTTCAACCATCAGTGAGAGCATGGCCCATCTCAGTGATCAGCTCTGTGATTTTTATGTTTAAGGTACCTCAGCTAGCGTTACCTTGTTGCTTGTCATATTGTTGTTCGCTTTCTCTTACAGGTATGACTATATCTTGTTTACTAGTATTGCTATTCAACTTGCAACCTTGTTGCTGGTCATATTGATATTCGCTTTCTCTCACAGGTTACGGGCGCTACAGGTTATGGGCCCATCACGCTTCCACTGCGCTTCAAGTAATCTTCCAACCAGCAATACGGTCAAATGACCTCTATATCGCAAACTTCAGGGGCCTCAGCATCCAAGGCTGCGGCATTGTCTGTGAAAGATGCTAAAGTATCATGCGAGCTCACGCACAAAAACCAAGCCGCGTGGTTCGTAAGAATGAAGTTATTGCTTCAAGCTGTGAACTGCTGGGACACAGTTAACTCCGACTCTCCCCCAACAGATGAAGCAGCCACGGCCATGTACGTGCTAGCGTCCAATCTTCCAGACGCGCTCATTCATCTGATTGATACATGCTCTACTCCCAAAGAGCTCTGGCATCAGCTCCGTGCACAGTTTGCGGGTACAGGGACAACTCGAAAAGCAGGGTTGTACCGACAGATGTCATTACTAAGCGTTGGCGACGCGGAAAATCTTAACAATTTTGTTGAGAAAGTGCAACGACTAAAGCAAGAGATGAGTACTGCGAAATGTCTTCATGAAGAAGTTTTGACCTGCCAAATGCTTCATGCACTTGAAAATACGGACTACAAGGACTGGGCAATTCAAAACTTGCAAAAAAATCCCCTACCTAATGTCGACGTACTTGCATCCAACCTACGAAGCACTTTCCACTCTCGTCTTTAAGAGGAAATTTGCGTTACAAGCAAACCGCAATCCAATGGCCCAGTCGCTTACAGTGCTTCCAAGTGTGATCGTCCATGCCTATTCTGCGGAAACCCTTATCACCATATCCTTGAATGTCGTAAGCTGCGTCATGCACAGGAGCAACATGATAGTTCAAGAGCTAGTGTAAAAGGACAACTTCCCAGGCCCCCCACACCTAACACCAGTAGAGGTCGCCACTCCATTCGAGGGAGAGTGAAGGGAACAGGAAGGCATCGCGCGGCAAATGTTAGCTCATTCGTTGTCATGGCGTGCTCAGCGTCAAGCAAGCGTGAAGACATCTTACTAGATTCAGGCGCAACGCATCACATGATGCATGATGCTAAGCACTTTGTTGACATTCAACCATTTAGTGCTGATTGCCATCTAGCTGCACACCAATGTAGTGTACCAATTGAGGGGCAGGGCACTGTTCATTTGAAAAATGCTTCGGGCCAGCGGCTAACTCTCAAAAACGTGCTATATGTACCCTCTCTTGCCACTAATCTCATATCGCTACCTAAAGCTGATGCAGCTGGTCTGTTCGTCTCAGGAGGTGACAATCAGCTTTGTCTAGAACACCCCAGTGGAGATATCGCGCTATCCGCGACTCTCCAGAATGGCGTATACAAAGTGAATGGCTGGATCGAGTACGCTGAGCCCTTCAACTGCTATACTGTGAAAATGTCGCCAGAACTCGTGCATAGGAGATTCGGACACATCGGCTATAGTACATTGGAAAAGATGTCACGACATTCGAGCGTAGCTGGGCTTCCCGCAGCCTCATCATTTAAAGAAGCTCTGCAAAGGCCAGCCATTTGTGGCCCGTGTGCTGAATCGAAACACCAGAGAGAACCTTTCCCAAGAAGTGAGGAAACGCGAGTCACGAAGCCGTTCCAGAAGCTCCATATTGACATTTCAGGTAAACGTGTAGCTACCCCTGGCGGAAACCAATACTTTGTCGTCATAGTGGATGACCTCACTAACTTCAAGATTGTTTTACTCACACAAGATAGACGCGAAGTTCCTGTAAGGCTCATCGAAGTTCTGAAAGGCATGCAAAGGAAGCACGACTGCTGCATCAAGCATATTCGCTGGGACAGAGAACCTGGATTCCAGTCAACTGTGATGCAACAGTTTTTGCGAGAAGAGGGAATCGAAGATGGTTCCACCTCAGGTTATAGCCCTGCTGAAAATGGGCACGCAGAGAGGGCTATCCGCACACTGAAAGAACGGATGATGTGCCTGATCCGGGATGCTGGCATGCATGAAAAGTTTTGGGGTGAAGCTCTTATGCACGCTACTTATCTCCAAAATATCAGCTCTGCCTCAGGTCAGTCGACGCCATGGGAGAGCATTTATGGCGCAAAACCTGACATTTCTCACTTACATATCTGGGGTTGCGTTGCTTGGAAGCGAATCCCTACTGAACTGCGTGCTAAAAGTGGGACACTTCCCAAGAGTGAGAAATGTCGCTTCTTAGGGTTTGCTCATCCCAATCTAAAGGCGTATCGACTGCTTCTCCCCAGTGGCCGAGTCACAATTAGCCGTGACGTCCTTTTCGACGAGTCAGCACCTCCAGCTAGCGGAGAAAATGTTGATTTTTCACCATTTCTGCAGACGTTCAGTCACGAAACTACCACAAGCGCGCATCCTGAGACACCTGCTGCAAAGCAGCCGGATGCATTATGCAATGAGCTTCCTGCGCAAACTGACGCAGACAACAAGCACACGCTGCAAGGCAATTCCGAACCCGAGGCTAGCCCCGACGCCCATATGCATCATGATAACAAGTTAACAGATACGCACTTACGAGATTCATCTCCAAATCCGCAGCTACTTCCTACTCGAACCCTACCGGAACGCGCGACACGGGGAGTGCAAAAGGCTAAACCTTATGATAAGTACACGCATGGCATACAAGGAGCCAAGCACGTGCAAGCGGATTTTCGGCTTCCGGGTACCCCGCCGAACCCGTGAGTGCTGAACAGGCGGAGTTATCAGCTGAAGCACCGTACTGGCGTTCAGCTATGGAAGAAGAAATTCAAACCTTGCAAGAGCTGCAAGCGTGGTCTTATTGTGACTTGCCCGCTCATGAACGAGCTATCCCATGCAGATGGGTGTTTAAGCGCAAATTGAACCAAGACGGGTCGATTGAGCGTTATAAAGCACGACTGGTGCTTAAAGGGTTCTATCAAAAGTATGGAGTAGACTACAGCGCCGTTTTCGCTCCAGTTGTCCGAGCTTCTACAGTGCGACTATTCTTCTCGGTCGTCGCTTCTCGCGACTTAATCTGCCATTCAATTGACATCAAGAACGCTTTCATTCAAGGGTCACTTGAAGACAAAGTTTATATGCAACAACCACCTAGCTTTCAGGATGGTTCAGACAAGGTTCTGCTGCTGCACAAGTCTATCTATGGGCTCAAGCAAGCACCGCGAGTCTGGAACAAGACATTGACAAATTACCTGACTTCCATCAAATGCATACAAAGTCAGTCAGACGGAGCGCTTTTCCTCTACAATGCCGACAAAGACACAACGGCGCACATTCTGGTTTACGTGGATGATATACTCATTGCTTCAGCGTCCAGGTCGACAGTAGATATTGTTAAAAAGAAGCTGCTCAATAAATTCACAGGCAGGGACCTCGGAGAGACCCAGTCATTCCTGCAAATGGCGGTTTACAGGACCAGAAGTGAAAGAATTATACAATTAAACCAGCAGCGGCAAATTCAAGAACTTGTTGCTTCTCTCAACCTTTCCACAGCTCATCCCAAGCGCATCCCTGCAATACCCGGGATATATAGAGATGAGGAGGGCTCAAAAGTCACTGATAGTGATGCTATTACGCAGTATAGATCGATTCTTGGGGCAGTCATGCACATAGCTAACTTTACTCGACCGGACATAGCATTTGCTACATCATACCTGGCCCGTTTCATGCAGACACCAACAACAGATAAGGTTGCAAGGCTTAAAGATGTTGTGCTCTACCTATATGGTACCACAAATTTGTGCCTTACGCTAGGAGGGCCAGAGTGCTCATTCGCAGCCTTCTGTGATGCTGATTTTGCAGGTTGTACATACACAAGACGGTCAATGTCTGGCTACACGGTTCTGTGTGGCGTCGGGACCATTGTGTGGAAGTCTGTAAGGCAACCAACTGTTGCCCGCTCCTCATCAGAAGCTGAGTATATTGCTGCGGGAGAAGCTGCAAAAGAAATTCAATATATTGCTGGACTGACCAAGCATTTCTTGCTCAGGGATGTTTGTATACATGTTGGGATAGACAATCAAGCCGCCAAGTGTCTGATAGAGGATCCAATATCAGCTGCTAGGACAAAGCACATAGACGTTATGTATCATCATATAAGGGAGCGTGTGAAACTGGGTCAGATAGAGTTTTACAGTGTCTCGACAAATGATAATGTGGCAGACATCTTCACTAAACCCTTAGCACAAGAGAGTTTTAACAGACACCGTAAGTCTTTGGGAATTAGAGAGTGCTTGAAATGAGGGGGAGTGTTATGAGGTGCCACATGCATTACTTTCTTGCATTTCAACCATTAGTGAGAGCATGGCCCATCTGAGTGATCAGCTCTGTGATTTTTATGTTTAAGGTACCTCAGCAAGCGTTACCTTGATGTTCGCTTTCTCTCACAGCAACGCATACATGATCGGGCCAGCGCTCGCAGACCCTGTAACGGCTGCAGAATGTGCTCATCTATTCGCCTCTATACGATTTTAAAGAAGGTAATGGTATCGTCTTTCACGACCTAACGTCGCGCGCAACAGACTTGCCGACTCGTCGACGAAAGCTTCGCCAAGATGAGGTGTCGAATCTTAACACAGAGGACGCTGAAAAAGTGATAAGAGTTGCAAAGTTCGCTGCCTGTGATCCGTATATAAGCTGAGTGTAAGTGCGGGGAGGGAGGCTTAGGGTTGGTCTCACTCCCACTCAGTGTTAGATACTAAGGCGGTGAAAAAAGCCACATTAGCCCCGGCCCGGGGCTCGCACTGCAAGCTGCGCTTGCAGGCACACTGGTTTACTTTTTCGCCTTTGTATCGTACTTTCTGCGGGCAGCTTGTTCCTGCAGTCTCGAAACTGCGCAATCACTCACACGCTGCATACGATGAGCAAGTCTTGCAAGTCGCACAGCCCGGCCTTCAACACCACAGCCATGACCAGCTCCTCCATCATTCAAACCTGTCGCCAGCTCCCCCTATGAAGGAGGTCAGATTGCCAAAACTTGGCTTCACAGGACCATTGTTATATCACATAAAACAGTCAAACCATCTCTAATAAGTGGACTTTCCTGTGATTGAGCACATCATGCAGAAGTGTGTGTCACTATGTTGGGCACTGGTAGCGTTGTGGGTTATTGATGTAGCTGCTTGTCGCTGCGTGTTCAGAGTGCGTGTGTTGTAAGGTGAAATGTAACAACCATGAACCACTATATATGCGACGATAGAAGATCAATAATCAATTAAACCCGAAAGGGTTTGGCGCTTTTCCATCTTTCAACAGCGTGCGAGGTCACTCAAGAGTGTCTCACTAAATAACCGACAACGTAAGATCTCAGACAACTCAATCCGAAAGGGTTGGCGCTTTTCCATCAATGTTCCTGTACAATATTCCTGTGCAATATCACAGTCACGATATAATTATTCAGCACTGTACTCCAAAGTGAAGGGTTACGGGTATTTGGCACAATGTTGAGCTGAAGTGGGCGCAAGCGACGTCGCAGTCGGATGTTACTCCGAGGATGTTACTGTGGACGTCCTTGGCATGAGATATATACCTCGTTTCAGTGTCACTCCATTCCTCTGCCTGCTGCTTGTTAAGAATAACGCAGAGGTACTTAAGATTAGAATCACAATCAGCAAATCCAAACAGCAATGATTTAGATCAGCTTTTCATCTTCCGAAGCAGTTCAAGTGGAATATATGCTCTGATAATTCTACAATTGTAGGTACACTCCAGCTGTTACATGAGGTTGATCTTAAGTGATCAAATGATTCTTCTCCCATCTTCACTTGATTGAAGCTTACCATGAAGGCTGTGGAATGCCATCAAAATGAGAGCTTCAAGTGTCAAGCAAGTATCTCAACATGATATGGATTCAGTTTGTATGCTTGCGGTGGGTGTTGTGGACATTAGGGTGTCCTCTGTCCAATGTAACAGCTGGCCAGGTTGTTCACAGGGAGATGCAGTCTCGATACAGGCTCGTAGACACACGTGACACGTGTACACTGCTGTCAGTGAGTCTACAGCTGCAATTGTGATCAAATCTGCAGTTGCATACATGCGTGCGCAAAAAACTCATGACGCAGTTTCGCGGTTACATTCTGTGTACAAGCAGTAACAATCCATTATTCGACAGTCAAGAAGAACGACAAAAGCTAGCTAGTGAAACTACGTTTTCTCCCTTTCGAACCCCTTTCTTCATCCCTCCCTGGTTACCCAAAACTCACGGACACCAAATCGAACTGAAACCAACACTAACACACGTGTTCAGGGTGCAAATGACAGCCCCGGTAGCCACATCCCACAACTTCGCAGTTTGATCTACCGAAGCAGTGGCAACACTCGCGCCATCAGGGCTCCAAGCGACGCTCTCAACGAAGTTCGAATGCCCGTCCAAAACGTGCCGAATCCTGCCCGAAACCGCGTCCCACAGGATGGCCGTCTTATCCCACGAGCAAGTGGCTACGGTGGCATCGCGGGAGCTCCAGGCCACGCACACAACAACAAACTCGTGCCCGTAAAGCGCGTAAAGCGACCTACCCGAAATTACATCCCACAGAATAACACTCTTATCCCAAGACCCAGTGGCCACCAGGCTCCCGTCACCGCTCCACGAGACGCTCGACACTTTTCCGACGTGACCCTCGAGCGTCCGAACCTTCGCGCGGGACCTCGCGTCCCAGATAACCGCCGTTCTATCGCGAGAACCCGTCGCAATCTTCGAGCCGTCGGGGCTCCACGCGACGCTCTCTACGACGCACGAATGCCCCGCCAGCGAACAGTTCGACACCCCCGAGGCCGCGTCCCAAAGCCTCGCCGTACCATCCCACGACGCAGTGGCGAGCGACGTACCGTCGGGGCTCCACGCGACGCTCCGGACGTGCCACTCGTGACCCGTCAGCGCGACGACCGGCCCGTCGGACGCCGCGTCCCAAAGCATCGCCGTCTTGTCGTCGGACGCCGTCGCCAGAAACGACCCCGTCGGGCTCCACGCGGCGCCGTTGACGCAGCTTGAATGCCCCCGTAGGGTGCGGAACGCCGCGCCCGATTTGACGTCCCACAGCATGACGGTTCTATCTCGCGATCCCGTGGCCAGCGTTGCCGCGCCGGGGCGCCATGCGACGCACCGTACGTCGCACGAGTGACCGTTCTGCGCGCCGACTCCCGTCTCCGTCGCGCCGCGGTGTGACGCGGCGGCCGATTTCGCCATCCCGCGACGCCTCTGGCACCTGCGCTGCGTAATCAAATCTCGCGGTTTCATGTGCCACCCACAAATCATGACTGGCGGGGCACAAAAGTTTGAACTTCGCCTCGCCCTCGCCATCCAAAACTTCCGAGTGATTACTAAGGAAGGACGATCAGCCGTACCACTCGAAAAGCTTCTCTGACGAAGCATAAAAGTCTATTGTTGTACCTGCCCTTTCCAATATGTTCACAATAGCCTTCGAATGCATTCTCACGAGATGAACACGCACAGAAATGGCAGAATCGAGGAGCTTATACTTGCAATCTCTCGCGTGGAGCAGAGCAATCTCAAAGGTTTGGCTGGCTAAGCTTTGCGGAGCACAGGCGCTGAATGTGTACACTTGAGCAATGTTCTTTTCTTATCGCTAGTTACACATTCATGCTAGTAACATCTTATCCGCAATCCTTTGTAACCAAGCGTCCTGTTCGAAAGCATGACGCTTCTATCATACCTCGTATATCTCACCAACCCATGTCCAGAAAGGCTCTAAATCACCGTTTTCATACAATTGGCGGAGTTTCTAGATCTGTTCCAACATATCCGTGCCTCACGTCTTGGGGCCCTGAAACGATTAATGGCCCCGTTTCACAACAACGTTTAAAAAAACCCTTGTTCGACCGAAAGCGTCTTGCACATGTTATTCGATGAATTGGAGTTTGACTGTGTAACACTTAAGTGGAGTTTGTTCACTGTGATCGAGTCACCATTGGGTGATATGTACGTAACATGTGCACATCTTGGATACGCCCCTGTTCAGGTTGAGATACCAAATAGTCCCAGTACCTTGAGTTCTTTTTAATTCAAAGGAGCATAATTTGCTATATTTGATGCCAGACAATTAGAGGGTCTTAAACCGAACAGAGAGGTTCTCTTTCAAGCTGCCCTGTCCCACTTTTGGTCATCCAGATTTACCAAAACCTGAATTTGAGTTATGAGGAGTTGAAATCAAAGAATACCCTCTGACTCAGTCTCACCATTTACACTTGCAAGCCGGAGTGATGAAAGTTGTACTTGTGAAACTCTTTTTCACTTTTTATATATTTAATCGTCAGAAAAAGAGTATCTAAATCTCGGTGGTTCCAACTTTAAGTAGGAGCAAGAACATTTTCACCTACGTTGTACGACCTCAGGCCCTAAATAGTTACAACCAATGCGTTCGAAGTGATAGTTGAAAGCCTGAAAAGCCAAATGACTGTAACATACGATAACTAGGGAAGTCCAAGATAGCAGAACACTTCAGGTGTCTGTGTGTATCCACGTGATACTCTGTTACACGCCTCAGTGATTCACAAGGCAGCCATCTCTCTCTAGACCTAGCTGATGTAACACTGGGTAGAACCACTGGTAACTGCAGGTCATGAGGACTGCACTCGCCATCTCGGCACCTGGCTGTACACTTATCTAGTGTTACATAAGAATACGCTTGTGCACTTCTCACTGGATGTACTGATGCACAGGACGTAACAATTATGTGTTGAGATAAAACAGGTAGATACTAGATAAGATATCAAGTGAGTAGCCCCGGCGCTGCTAGCCAGTGTTACATCTGCTAGGCCTGGCCGTGGATCGGAGCGAGTCAGCTCCCTTGTGAGCTTCACTGACTCAGGACAGGGGGTGCAGAGATACAAGAAGATTCCTGAAGTCTCCTACAATCTTGGATTACCCTGATTATACCCTTTGTTACAGCTATTCAGCTGTTTGAGCCTTAAACGTTCACTTTCGAACCCATTGGTTGTGAAGGTTGCTCTGCCACTGAGAAATCATTTGGAGAAGCCAATGTGATTGAAGGCCACACGACAGATCCCGACCGTGCACATCAAGCCTAATTCTTTCAAAGTGGTCGTCAGGCTACTATGCGGTGTTAACATTTTATCCTTGTAACATCTCGTACCAGGTCCTTAGTATCCTCGGAGGCGTACATTTCTTGTGCCTCGTCGATGTCGAAACGACCGTCGAGTTTGCGGAATCGGCTAATATCTGAGAGCTAGCAAATCTTCAAAAAAGAAACTTTTTTCTATGTATCCGTGGCCTTCAGATCCGCGCGGTATTCAATTTGGGAGTTGCTGATGATAAACGCCAGCTACAGTCAACACCCAGTTCGTTGAAGCTCGGAGGTACATCAATAGGTTCGTGTCTCTGAGAATTTCGACAAATCGGAAGGACTTGGTGAAACTGTGTATCTCAATTTGTGATATTGAAGCCCCTGACAAGTTCCTCGGGGTTTCGAGCAACCGGGCTTTGACAAGTCGAGCTTTGCCTGTACCATGAAACCCGTCAACTCTCCTCACCACAAATCCTACATCAGCGTTCATCAAGCTAATATAGCGCAGCATACTTGTCAATTAATGCATTACCGCTCAACTATCTAGCTCGATCACCTTCCGTGCTCATGGGTCCCAGGTGATCACGGCAAAACGACTGGATTCAACATTAAGCAGTTTGGGAAAATTCAACACAAAAAAGAAGACAAAATCTAAATTGTTCTACGGTCGGCAGTGCCACGGAAGAAAAGGCAGCTCGTCCCAGACAGCTTGTAGTGGTACGCAGTTGCAATGCACAGCTGGCTCAGTTCCGCATGAGTGTAAGGAAAGTGATTGTTTATAGCAAGGTCTTAGAACTGTGGATTTAAATGCAACGAGGAGCCTTGAGTCTGGAAATGCCCAATGGAGTGAGCAGCGTTACTATGGCAGGAAAGCACTATAGGCCTCATGCTATACCATCGATATCACTATTGCATAAACCCTCATTTATGCAGCCTTCATTTGGTATCACTCTACCTATAGCTTAAAGCCTCTACATTTTGCCACCATGTTGCAAGACAGACCTCCGGAACGGGTTCGGCTTTTCGATATATTTTTTGTCCATTAGAATAGAATATGAACAATGATATGAATGTTTTTTGAATTTTATTATGCGCATGTACGGTGCATAATGGACGGAAAGATTCTAACACGTTGCAAATGCTGGCTTGCATATAGAACGTTGCGGTGCGGAGCATACCTTCAATGCGAACTTTTTCACAGTTCCTATTATAAAGAAGAGGGTACGCTAAAGTCCTCTGATGTATTGTGGCTTCTGGAGATACAAGCGTCCTCGTCCGCAGCTGGTTATGTTTGTGATGGCTTCCAGCCTTGGGTGAGCCTGCAGAACAATCTGATGATTCAGCTGTAGCTATTGTTCTTTTTTCTCTTATATTGTACTATTTATTGTGGAATCGGGAAACGCCATATAGACACTCTCGCAATGTCCAGTACAACAGCTTGGTTTAGGACGCACGTGCCAAAGAAATTCTTCAAACCAATCCTTCGAGCAGTACAGAAAGCGCTTTCGCGCCGTAACGGTTTTGCTTCAACAATCGCAATTCAGCTACTCAATGAATGAGGATATGGTATTTGCCGCAGATTTGCTTTTTAATGATCTTCAGGCGATATACATCCACCATGTAGTGATTAAATCAGTCTGATTTACGGCTGCAATTTTCCGTTAATACCATTTCCTGCTTACCAGATCTTACCCAGGGATAGCGCTCTCCCGTTCACTCCCCCCTCACAGGCTTAGGAGATTGGGCTGAACGTGTACGGCATCTTAAGATACTTATTAGCGGTCCGTGAGTAGAAGCTCCAATGTATCATCAACCGCTCATACAAAGAGAAACCTCAAGCACTTTATGCTTTTCCAATTAGGACGTCACTGTTCATCCTGATTCATTTTGCCAGGTCTCGTGGGTAGGGAAGTACCACATGAAGGACAGATGAGCCAGCTTCTAGCCAAGCCCTTAAAACAAGTTAAGTCACAAGGGTGTCAACTTGACTCATAAACTCGTGTTTTTTAATGGTCTGTTGTTTTACGGCAATCAGAGTCAGCCACTGGCACAATCATCTCACTTCTGATTGAAGACCAGGCACAGATTCCGACACAAGCGCCCAGCAGACTAAAGAATAATTCTGTTGATTTGTGAGCAGAGGTGTGCGTCCACGAACCTATTGGCTTGTTTTCGAGCATCCATCACCAGATCCAACGGCGTAAGGCCTTGACGCCCTACTGATTTATTTCTTAATCTTCTCCAATTCACTCTATTCAAACCTCCCTACTTTCTTCTGACGATTGTTTGCTCCAGTTGGATTCCGAGGTTTGGTTTTCACGGTATCGAACAGACCTGCCTGTTCGGCACCACGATACATGAGTTAAATTGCAGTACAAATATGTAGAGAGAGGATCTATGGCTCCAAATCAATGGGATATTACGGCTGCGAACGGATTGGAGGTTCACAAGGGCCACGCGAGTGAACTTCATGTTATTGTGTGGAGCCGTGATGGAACCAAGCTAGCGACAGGTTCGGCGAATGGAGAGGCGATAGTTTGGCAAGCAGAGACTGGAAAGACGATTGTTAGGCTCAGAGTAGGTGCTACTGTTGTTACGGGTATCGCTTGGAGTCCTGACGGGTCGCAGGTTCTCACTGGCTCGTGGGACAAGACGGGTATAGTCTGGGATATAGCCACCGGGGAAGCTCTCCAAAGCCTAGAAGGACATTTCGATATTGTAAGAGGCGTTTCGTGGAGCCCTTTTAGTGCAACGGTTGCGACGTGCTCAGGGGACTGCACAGCCAAACTGTGGCACTCAAGAACGGGGAAGGCTGTGCATACTTTGCAAGGACATACACGTAGTGTTGGGAGTATAGACTGGAGTCCGAGTGGTGCCACAATTGCCACTTCTTCGGATGATAGACAGGTGATACTCTGGGACGTAGCTACTGGTGAGTCAACTCGCACGTTTAAGAGGCAAATGGGAGCTGTTTGGGGAGTCAAGTGGAGCCCAGATGGTTCTAGAATAGCGACTGTATGTTGGGTGGACGGAGTCGCACTTTGGGATGTGGCTACAGGGGATTTGATACGTACTGTAGGGCGCGGTGCACGTTTTGTGTACAGTGTTGCATGGAACCCTGACGGGAGTTCGATGGCTTTCGGTTTGTTTAATCAAAGTACGGTTTTATGGGATATAGCGTCGTGGAAAGCTATTCGGAGTTTCGGGGGGCATGTTGATCGAGTTCGTAGCGTCGCGTGGAGCCCCGACGGTGCCACTTTAGCCACTGCGTCGTGCGACGGGACGGCAATGCTGTGGGACGTGCATTCTGGTCAAGTTGTTCACATCCTGACGGGCCATGTTCGTGTGGGGGCCGGCAGTGCTTGGAGCCCTGATGGAGCCAGAACGTTGAGGCGGTGTCAGTAGGTTATTTCGGTTACTCCATGCACATGTGCTGCGGGGTTTGTTACAAAAACTGTTACAATGCTCTGTCACATCCTGTGCACAATCGCCACATTTAGTGCACATTTAAAATACAGTTCTTTCCAGAGTAACTTCCGCGTGGGTCATTACAGCATCCGCGCCGCGATTTGAAACTTCCATGCGCGCGTCGTGTGCATGTCGCATGCACGTGTTCGTCCGTCGCGAGCAAAATGCAGTAAAACTCCAATATATTGAAGCCCTGGTATATTGAACATCCGATCGACTGAAGATTCAAATTGAAAGTGACTCCAGTTTATTGAACCTCGGTATCTAGGCATCCGCTAACTTGAACATTAGTTTATTGCTTACGAACTTGTCGCGGGTAGTTATGAGATGTGAAAGCCTGACATTTCATCGATGTGTAGTACAGTATCTACTTGAAACCATCATCATTGTTACTCGAATCAAGGGTTGCTGGGTTGAGACGAAAAGATTGTGAGATGGCGCCAAAGAAACCGCGCACTGAGTTGACACAG